>PVIU01004936.1:0-120125 GCA_004026605.1 Ondatra zibethicus | reverse complement strand
GGCTATCTCAACAATGCCAGTACCTGTCACAGAGCCTGTGCTGCCATCCTGGCTCTTCTCAGCTCTTCTCACCTGACCCCACCCTAAATTCTGCAGCTCATGGGCTTCCCTTCCCCCAGCTTCTCATTCCTATGTAAGGTTGCCGTTTTGGCCACGCATGCGCTCTTGGCTTTCTCTTGGTCCTCCACTCCCGCCTCTCTCTCTCTCTCTCTCTCTCTCTCTCTCTCTCTCTCTCTCTCTCTCTCTCTCTCATCTGGCCCCCTCTCTCTTGGCCATTCTCCACTTATGGCGTGGTTCATCCTATTAGCCATGTTTAGTCTACGACTTTCCCTGCTCTGGAGTCTTCCAGGTGCCTATAGCTGTACTCTCCCTCATATTTACAAAAAAAAAAAAAAAACTTTCCCCTCAACCATACGTTGGAGGGTTGTGTCTCGCTTTCTACTTCTGGTGCTGAAACCCCCACTTTATACAGCCACTAGCTTATCTGTCAGATAAAATCAGCTATGTAATTGTGCCTGTAATCCCAACACTTGGGAGGTTGAGGAAGGATGATTGTCATAGACTTGAATGTGGACTATAGAGTGAGTCCCAAACAATCTTGGGCCAGAGTCTGACCCTATCTGAAAACAAAAACAAAAAATAAATAATAAATAGTCTAAAACTTTGGGGATCTTTATATGCATTTCTGTAAGCTTCCCCAGTGGCCCCTAAGGGTCACGTAGAAAATGCATAGAGGTAGGAGCTCTTGGAAAATGGAGGGTAATCAAGGAAGTTCTGTTGGTGATTAAAACCATGCCCTTGCCCCAACTTCATACACACAGGCCCAAGGGTCTTGGATTTCATGACTCCTGTGTTTAGTCAATCAATGAACCTGGCAGGCTCTACTTGCCCAGGCTGGCTCCAAGAAACCCTCATGCATGGCTTAAGTCAAATGGTCCCTAGGGTCTAGGTTTGGAAAGGGTTCCTACTTTGGGGTTGTAGAGACTGGGTGCTGCGCAAGCTCCAGCTGCGTGGTGGCTAAGTAGGAAGGGGAGGGACGAGCCATCTCCACCCTCCTCAACAGTGAGTCATACTGTCAGCACACCTTTTCCACAACTCAACTTGCAGCTGGTTTTACCAGATCCCCTGACGGCAGGGCCTGCCCTTGCCCCTGCCAAGCCAGAACCTTCGCCCTTTGCCCTCCTCCCAAGTCAGAAGCGGGACACATGCCAGGCCAGAACTGCCTCAATTCCCAGACCCCTTCCCCGACAAAAGTCTCCCTGAGGTCTCTGTAAAGAAAAACGATTATTATTGGACGGCTAAAGTGAAAACAGAAACCTTCCTCTCTAGCCAAACCCACACTCAGAGGAAACTGTTATTAATGCTTGCGTATTCATTTTTAATTAATTTTGAATTTTACAAGAAGTAGAAAGGAGCTGAGAATGTAGCTCAGTGGTAGAGCATTGCCTAGCATGCACAGGCCCTAGGTTTGATTCCCAATGTGCAAGCACACACACACTACCACCACCACCACTAACCAACAACAACAACAATTCAGAAATTTATCTTCTTAGGGAAATAAAAAGAAACAGAATGAAATCCTCCATGACTTTCACTGCCATCTGAGTCCATTTCCCTCTCACCACAACCAGTGCCTCTTCCCCACTTCCCTATTTGGATTTTCCTGAGAGATGCACAACTGTACTCTATGCCTGTGGATTCTATAGATCTTAATGGATCGTGACTTTTGTTCACTAGCCACTGTCCTGACACACACACTGAACAAGTCACGGTCCTCCTTCTAAGGAACTACATCCTCGGAGATGAATACAACTTACTTATCATTTCCTTTTCATGAATAGTTGGATTGGTCCCATTTTTTTTTTACATTTTATTTATTTTCTGTGTTTGAGTATTTTGTCTGCATGTATGTCTGTGCATCACATTCAAGATAGGTGCTCAGGGAGGCTAGAAGAGGGCCTGAGATCCCCTAGGACTGGAGTAACTGATGGTTGTGAGTCTCTATGTAGGTGGTGGGAATCAAACCCAGGTCCTCTGAGAAAGCAGCCTGGGAACTTAACTGTTGAGCCATCTCGCTAACCTCCCAATTGTTTCTTTTGCTCTTTATCAAGATAATTTCTTTTTTCTTTTCCATCCTTCCTTCCTTCGGTCAAATGCATGCACACTGGTGATATTAGTAAGTCAAATACTATTTCTAGACAAAGTCAGCAAAGTCCTCATTTCCTGCCTACACACACAGTTTCCATCTGTGAGTTCTGATTCTCTAAGAAAAGGCCACTCTTGCATCTGTCCCTGCTGGCATCTGCCTCCTTATTTCTGAATAAGATGCTCCCTTGTGAAGCCTTGATCTCTTGACTCTAGGCATGACTGACTGCTCTGCCCACCCACACGCCTCCTCTCTCCTTTCTCCCCATAGAATTGAATGACAAATTTCTTTTTGAGGCCTATTCCATTTTTACATTATTGTGATCAGCGAAGAAATTTTCCTGCCAAGATAAGGCCAACTTTAACTGCACACTAAATCACTCAGGGACCTTTAGTCACAAAGTCCAGGTTGTGCTGAAATCTCTTACATCAGGCTATCTGAGAGTGGGGACCAGCCGTTGGGACTTTCTGATGCTTCCCAAGTGCTTCTGATATTGGCCAAGAACCACTACTCTCAAGCCAAGTACAGTGAATGCATTATTTTCCCTGTTCAGTATTTCCCACGGGGAAAATTTTCACTCCCCCTTTTCCTTCCTCCCTTTCTCTCTAACAGAACTGTAAAACCCTTCTGAAAGCGATTGTCTACAGTACCAACCACAATGGATAACCTGTAAGTCTCATTCCCAACTAGAACCTTCTAGAGGTCTCCCTGCCCTGCCTGACTCCACTCAGTGTGCCTGTGTGACCCCTCACACACTCTCTGCATGTCTGCGCCACATTCCCTGCATCCTGGATCCCGAGTCGTTCCTGGAGGGCTTGCTTTCCTTTGATGGATCAACACTCTAATAGTTTCTAAGACAGGGTCCATGGGAATATAAGAATATTTTTATTCTGTCTTCAAATCTGGTGGATTGAATTTCTGCTTGGTTTAGAATCTTTAATTTCAAGAATAGTTTTCTAAATTATTTCCAAATTATCTTCCTGAAGTATCATGTAAAAGAACTGTTGGCTGTAAATATCTGTGACTCTTCCCAAGGGTTATTCTCTTCTCAGATCCTGTGCTCATTCTGAGTGCAGGAAAAGCTGCAAGAAACAATTCTCTGCTCATTCGGAAGCAGCTGATGGATCCTTGCCCACTGGATGGACATTTCTGAGGCATGTTTTTTCTGCACACTCTCCCAGAGGCCCCAGTGTAATTAAGCTCCAATTGTTCACCCTGTGCACAGGCTTAAACACACTCTTCGGCTTCCTTCCTTCCCAGTCTTCCTTACCCAAACCCCAGCCAGTACTTTCTGGGATTGTCTGCCTTTATTTTTTTGTGGTGCTGAGGATCAGGTCCAGGGTTGCGCTGAGCAAATGCTCTACCATGGGATTGCACCCCAACCTTAGCATTAACAAACTTTTTACATCACACTTGTGTTTATTTAGTCTGGGGAGAGTGCTCACACACAGGCCACACGGTATGCGTGGAAGGTCAGAGGACAACTTGTGAATTGGGTCTCCTTCCATCACGTGGATCCTGGGAGGTGAACTCGGGTCACCAGGCTTCGCAGCAGGTGGCTTTGATGGCTAGACCATCTCTCCAGCTCCCTGACATTTTGCTGAAGGACTCACTCTTGCTGCTGTGTGAAGACTTAACCATCTACACACTAGTTTCCTGTGTTTCTCCAACGATGATTGTCCAGTGTCCTGCTGCGGAAGACATGTGCCTGAGTGACAGAATCCTCGGAGCCAAGTGACCAGAAGGGCGGGGTTCACACGGACTGTCGTACATTACCTCTGGTTTTAGAATCACGTTTCTTCAAGCCTTTGGCCCTGCCCTGTCTTTAGGTTAGGAGTTTCCCTGGTTTGTAGAGTAAACCTGCACCAGGGTCCAAAGGAGTAGATGTTGGCCAAGCCACATTTGAAAGGACCTTTGAGAGGTTACTCCAAGGACAACTGACATGAGAGGTATCACCCCAAAGTAACGAAAACAACATTACAACATTATCATTTTACAGTCTTTGTACAGTCTTTGTGGGAGGACTCAGCGAGGGGTTCTGGCTTGGGAACTCCCCTGCAGTTCCAGCCAGCTAGATGACAGGGAGCTAGCCAGACTTCTCTCTCTCTCTCTCTCTCTCTCTCTCTCTCTTTCTCTCTCTCTCTTTCTCTCTCTCTCTCTCTCTAGTCTCGGGCTTCTCCCTGTGTTTCCCCACATAGGCTACTCTGAGGTTTGGTGGTCTCAGGGAAGCCAAACTGCTGACATGGAGGTTTAAGCTTCCAGTGTAAGAGCTCCGGTCTGTGAAGTAGCACTTCTACAGAATTCTGTCGTGATGAGTGAGTCATGGATTGAGCGTCACCCCCATTGAAGGAACGGGAACCCAGACTCCATCTCTCAATAGGGAGGAGATTTCAGTAACACTGTGGGGCAGCACGTGAAATAGGAGAGAGGCTCTTTTGGGAAAGCTGAATCCCGGCTGTGGTCTCAATGCTTTCCGTACGGGACTCCTCAGCACACTTCCGTGTGTGGTCCTGCTGTAGCTCGGATGTATTGTGCTGACCCAATTCTGAGCATTTTGGGGCCATCACTCTTGAACCCTCTTGCTTCTCAGGAAGGCTTGCCGTGTAACTGTATGCAAGCCAAGGGTGCACAGCAAACCCACATTTTAAGGAGCAATTTACCAGGTAGATATTGCCAACTTACTCCATTGATGGTGGCCATTTCTCAGCAGACATCAGTACGATGGCCGGGACACCAAATGATGTCAGTTCTCTACCCATGGAAGTCAGACCCCTGTAGGAGCAATTAGCCACTACCTCTTCACACGATGACTATACACTGGCATGCTCAAGCCTTGGACGTGGCCATACGATATCATCTACTACAAACATACTTGGCTACAGTTGTAGCTGACCTGCGAGGTGTGTGGCCTGTGAGGGGTGGCATGGACACACCTGACGTAGACTAGCAGAGCAGGCTGCTTGTTGGCACCTCTAAGAGTTTCCACTCACCAGTTCAGCTGCTTCCCACTGTCAGAAACCTTCAGTAGCATCTCTCACTGCTAGTGTCCCCTCTCCGGTCCTTTTGATGGCTTGTTATGGGTGTAAGCTCCGAGGATGGGTTACCGTGAGTTTATTTTATTGGTCTTGGAGATGATACAGAGGATTTTCTCAGTCTATTATTTTAACTGAAAGTGCCATGTTTTTCCATTTTTCCTCCAATATAATTGCTGTGGCCTTGCCTCTTTATGCACATAAGCAAGTGTTCATTTCCCTTTGTATAATTTTACATTTATGAAAACGGATCACACTATGCATATGGTTTGACAATTTGCTTTTTTCACTTAATATATTCTAGACATTGCCAATGTCCATATATATATAGATCCTCCTCATTCATTATTATAGCTGCGTAATGTTCCAAAGTTAGGGATAGGAATTATATTCCAGAAGAAAAAAGATATTTTTGTAACAACAAAAATCACCTTTGTCATTCCTTAGCTCAACTCCAAGGGGGAGGGTAAGGGGGAGGTGGGGGTAGGGTGAGGATGGAACTCATTGCTTCTATATCCTCACCTGTTTTTCATAATTCTGATCATAGTGTGGACTGCCTTTTTCTTTGTAGCTTTGTTTTTTTGGTTGGTTGGTTTTGTATTTTGTTTTGTTTTGTTTTTGTTTTTTGAGACAGGGTTTCTCTGTAGCTTTGGAGCCTGTCCTGGATCTAGCTCTTGTAGACCAGGCTGGTCTCGAACTCACAGAGATCTGCCTGCCTCTGCCTCCCGAGTGCTGGGATTAAAGGCATGCGCTACCACCGCCTGGCAGTTTTGTATTTTTTGAGGCTGGGTTTCTCTGTGTTCCCCTGTCTATCCTGGAACTCCCTCTGTAGACCAGGCTGTCCTTGAACTCACAGAGATCTGCCTGTCTTTGCCTCCCAACTGCTAGAATTAAAGGTGTGTGCCATCACCACCTGAATTGTAGCTTTGTTTTGTTTTAGTTTGGTTTTTGGTTTTCCGAGATAGAGTTTCTTTGTAGCTTTGGAGCCTCAGGCAGGCTGGCCTCAAACTCACAGAGATCTGCCTGTCTCTGCCTCCCAGGTTCTGGGATTAAAGGCATGTGCCACCACCGCCTGGCATAGTTTTGTTTTTATAAAGTAGGATTTCTTAGCTCTGGCATGCTTGGCATTTGGAAGACTAAATTTTGATTTATATTTGTTGTAGGGACATTCAAACCACAGGACATACATTTTGGTTTCTACCCCTGCTTCTAGCTTCTGAAGTCCTCAGAATCTCTAGAGTAATAAGGAGTGGGGAGGAGCTGAATGCTGAGGTGACACACTGTGGACCAGTCATGCCTACCTAGGATATTTCCACAGAAACCCAAAGAACTGAGTTTTGAAACTCTGAGACAGTTGAACTGGAAGCTGCAGGAGAGGAGCACCCACTGGGGCGTGGGACTCTTTCCTCTCCTCTTCCGTCAGCTCTGGGCACCACTTGCTAGTGTCTATAATCTTCATTACATCTCTAACAAACAGTCCCTGAGTTCTAACAAAGTGACTGACCCCAAGGAGAGTTGAAGGAACCTCAGTTAAGGTACTCGGTTGGAAGCACAGATCACAGTCTGCACTTGAGACTGGTACCCCTAGTAGAGCTGGACCCTCAAGCTATAGGATCTGACTCTGTCTCCAGGCCAAGCTCTGGTTTGAACTGAGCTAAACTAGAAGACACCCATCTAGTGGCTTTTAGCAAATCTTGGAGGGTTACTTGGTGATGGTGGTGATGGTGGTGGTGGTGGTAGTGGTGTGTTTGTGGAGAAGTCTCAAAAAGCTGGTATCAAAAATGTTAGGTGAGAATCAAGAATAGGAAAAAGAAACTTTGTTTTCTTTCCTGCTTCCTATACATATGTTAATAAGAATTTTAAGCATAATCCCTCTTTTTGTGTGAGGGATTGTTGCTGCATTAAAATATGGGGTATGTGTGCTCACGTGCATGCACAAGGAGGCCAGAGCAAGACATCTTTATCTGTCCCTCTCCCCAAACCTCCCTTTTTCATATGGCAACATTGTAACATCTCCCCTGGCTCTAAGTACCCAGAATCCTTTGCAATAGCTCCTTATTCGTGCAGAGCAAAGGGGGAATCTTTGTGGTACAAATTCAGACATCTTCTGATCGAGGGCATCATTTTTCAGTATCATTTTAAAACTTTTTTTTTCTTTTTTTATGTGTGGATGATATTTTATCATTTTAAAACTTTTTAAAAAGACTTGCTTATTTTCTTTTATGTGCATGAATGTTTTGCCTGCATGTATGTCTATGCACTATGTGTATATGTGTATGCCTGGTGCCTGCAGGTCAGATCCCTTGGAACTGGAGTTTCAGATGTTTGTGAGCTGCCATATGGGTGCTGGGAATCAAATCCAGGTCCTCTGCAAGACTAGCAAATGCTCTTAATCACTGAGCTGTCTCTCCAGCCCCTAGTAACATTGTTGTAATACAGAAAACAACAACTTATCCTTGTCTAACTATTACCTTAAGAATATTCAAAACTTTAATTCTTATTAAAATGAGCATGCACCCAAGATGTGTTTGTAAATGGGGAAATATTAGATGGTACAAAGAACCATCTAACTCCTTTAAGGGAAATAATTGTATAGCCCATCATAAAAAGGCTACCAGGTTAGGAACAAAATTGATTAATGACCTACAGGCCAATAAAACTATTACCTTTGGGGTTATCTTTTGTATGTGTATATGACAGGGCCTCACAACGTAGCCGGGGCTGGCCTTAAATTCTCAATCCTACTGCCTCAGTCTCCCCATTACAGATGAGTGTCAGTTGTGTACCTGCTGGGGTTATCTTTGTTAGCAGACAAAAACTATTTGTCTCACAACTGAAATTCTGTCAGTTAGCATATAACTGTCAGCTTCAAGTCAGACAAAGGTACATCTCTAAAAAGTGAAACCACACTGAGTACTCTATTAGACATGCATTAAAATATGCGGTGCTTCTTTGGTTTTATAATTTGGAGAGTTTTCAAATGTTCTTCATTGGTTTTTAAAAGGTTTGTTTATTTTAATTTTTATGTATTTATTTAAGCATGAATGTTTGTATGTATGAAGGTATATATGCCATGTGAATGCAGGTGATCCTGGAGGCCAGAAGAGGGCGTCAGATCCCCTGGAGCTGGAGTTACAGGCCATTGTGAGCTGCCCAATGTGGGGGCTGGGATCCGAACTCCAGTCTTCTGGAAGAGCAGCAGGTGATCTTAACAACTGAGCCATCTCTCCAGCCCCACATTCTCTGTTCTCTAATGGGGAAATCCACATTGTAAGTGGCTCAGTGTTTGCCTAGGGCAAAACAGAGAAAGTTCCTGTGGTCCTTTCTCATCCCTTATCTTCCTCCTCTCTAGCCACAGTCCAGCAAGGTGAGACCGGGATGTCTCATTCAGTCACTGCTCTGACCTGGTTTCCTGCCTGCTCACAGGCCTCTCCTGCCTCTCCTTCTTTCCTTCCTTCCTCTCTCTCTTCCTCGCTCCCTCACTCCTATTCTCACTCCTCTACCCCTCCTCCCCTTTCTCCCTGGAACTCCGTTCCTTCCTTGCATTAAAAAAATTAACTATTTTATTGAGAAATGATTCCTAAACCATACAGCCATCTAAAGGGCACAGCTCAGTGGCTCTCACACAGTCACACCCTTGGGCACTCTAATCAGCCTGAAACGAAGCCCTATACCCGTTAGCAGTCACTCCTCCTTGCCTCCCACCCCTTAGCAACCAGCAATCCGCATTCTGTCTCTTTGGATTTGCCTATTCTAGAGGTTTCTATAAATAAAATCCCACAATATGTGGGTCTTTTGTGACTGGTTTCTTTCACTTGGCATAATGTTTTCACAGTTCATTCATGCTGCAGCATATATCAGTGATTCATTATTTTTATTACCAAATAATATTTCAATGGCAGATGTACAGAATTGCACTTAGCCATTAGTCAGTCAGTGAATACATGGCTTGCCTCCACCTGTGGGGCTATTAAGAAAAATCCTACTGTAAATGCTTGTAGACCACTTAACTTAGTTGCTGGAGATGGGGATGAGTGTTTGTTAATGCAAATTATTTACTTCTTTATAGTTTTCAAAACTGTTAAATCACACCCATGTTTTTCTGGTCAAGAAAAATGTGGGAACTAATTAGAAATTCACATCATTTTTTCTGATTTATAAAGTTTATTTTTGATTAAGAACTTCCTACATGCAGAGAATGTATTTTGATCAAATCCATCCTTCATTCCCTCCCTTCCAATTCCTCCCCTATCCCTACCACCTCTCAACTTCATGTGTCCTCTAGTTACAAAACAAGCTATCATAGAACCCATTTTGTACTGGTAATATGTGCATGGGTGTGGGGGGCATCTACTAGAGCATTAACAGCCTTTCAGAGGCCACGGATGAGTGTAGTGAAGCAGAGTCTTTGCACAGATGAACCGATAGCAGCTGGGACCGTATGCACAAGACCTGCACAAGCTAAGTCAGATGAAAACCCAACAGCGTGAGGAGGTCAGGAAGTCCCACCCCCAGCTGAGGAGTCACTGGCAACTGATGACTGCTGGAACAGTTTGCTTCGGGGTTATTTTTTATATATTTAATTAATTTTATTTATTTACTTACTTACTTAATTACCTATTTATTTTTTACACACCAATTCCAGTTCCCCCTCCCTCCTCTCCTCCCACTCCCCCTCACCTTTCACCCACTCTACCCCCGTTCACTCCTCAGAGAGGGTAAGGCCTCCCCTGGGAAGTCAATTAATTCTGTCCCAACACCTCCCCGAGGCAGGACCAAGCTACCCCACTCCCACCCCAGTGCCTAGGCTGAGCAAGGTATCTCTCCATAGAGAATGAGCCCCATAAAGTCAATTCATCCATTAGAATTAGAGCCTGGTCCTACTGGCAGTGGCCCAAGCCACATCACTGACACCTGTGCTCAGCCATTAAAGGCTAGGTTCACAACCAAAAATATTTGTGTTGTTTGTTTGTTGTTTGTTTCTTTGGTTTGGTTTGTCTGTTTGTTTTTGAGATAGGGTCTCATGTAGCCCAGGCTGGCCTCAAACTCACTGTCTAGCCGAGGCTAGCTGTGAACTTCTCAGCCTCCTACTGCCCCCTCCCAAGTGCTGGGATTACAGGCATGTGCTACCACACTCAGCTAGTTTCACGCCAGCTTGTGACAAGCTAGAGTCATGGGAAGAGGGAGCCTCAGCTGAGAAAACGCCTCCATGAGACTGGGCTGTAGACAAGCTAGTGATTGTTGTGGTAGAGCCCTGCCCATTATGGGTGGTACCACCCTCGGTTGGTGGTCCTAGATTCTATAACAAAACTGGCTGAACAAACCTTGGGGAGCAAGCCAGTAAGCAGCCCCCCCCATAGCCCCTGCATCAGCTCCTGCCCTATTTTAAGTTCCTACCCTGACTTTCTTCAGGAATGGACAACAATGTGGACTACAAATAAACCCTTTCCTCACCAACTTGCTTTTGGTCATGGTGTTTTGTCACAACAGTAGTGACCCTAGTTAGGGCAGTGCCCTTTAAGAACTGCCCAGAAAGAAATGGCCTCCTTCATTATTAGCACATTCCCAGAAGTAGGTAAATCAGTTGCCACCTTTAAAAAAAAAAAAGTGAATCAGTGACTCCTTCAGGGAGGGGTAGGCATCAATACAATATTATTTATTAGCTTATCAGATGCTGGCCCACACCCTGCAGGATCAGGGCTCAAAAGAGTGGGAGTTCTGACTCATTGAGAAGGCCAAGTGAGGGTATGAGAGAACTCAGTATGAAAGCTTATAGCTCTGTCCAAGAGGTCACATTCCAGGACCCAGCAAAGGACCAGATGGGGTAGGTGGCAACGTTCACTGGTGGACAGACAGTGGGAGCAAGCACCGCAACCAAGCGCTTGTACCTAGGTTTTCAGTGGTATTTATCTCACGGACTCCGCCACCTGCTCTTCAGAGCCAGGCCTCGTCCAGTTGACTAGCCTCCTAGACAGCCAGAGCTGAGTATTCTCACACCTGTGGACCCCCCCCCCCACACACACACACGTTCACCTGGCTTATAGCGGGTCTCTTGGCTTTCCCATTCACATTTGGAGCAAGACCTTTTAGAGTTGTGCCCCTCTGTTAAGATTGCTCTGATGGCTTCCTATCATGGTCATTTGAAAACTCAGAATCCTTACGGAGGTCCATAAATCGCTGCCTCCACCATTCCCACTGTCACCTGCTGACCCAGCTGTACGGTTCCTGCTGCTTCTCTCCCACAGCGTTTCTGCCTAGGTCACTGCAGAGTCCTGCGACAACACTTTAGTGCCAAAATCTGCACAGTAAGTGCTCTCCTTTTGCGTCCTCGTAGGGACCTTTTGTAACGTCCCTCCTCCAGCTGAAGGAGCTCTGCACTGCCTGATTGCTCACTGTGTATGAACACAGAGGAGGCAAAACTAGAATGAGTGCTGTGGGTTTAGCTTGAAATGGACACTTTAAACCCACAGGTTTCAATATAGACAAGTGTAGTAATTGTGTGTGTGTGTGTGTGTGTGTATGTGTGTGTGTGTCCAATTATGAGAGACTGTGGGCAGCCAGAGTGCTGTAATAGTGAACATGCTTCAAGCCTATATCATGACTTTTTAAAAAATATTTATTTATTTATTATGTATACAATATTCTGTCTGTGTGTCTGCCTGCAGGCCAGAAGAGGGCATCAAATCTCATTTCAGATGGTTGTGAGCCACCATGTGGTTGCTGGGAATTGAACTCAGGACCTTTGGAAGAGCAGGCAATGCTCTTAACCGCTGAGCCATCTCTCCAGCCCCAACTTTTAAAAACTATTCTCTACAAAAAGGAACACGGATACCTTGAAGCAGTAGGTGACCGCAGAGCTGAAGCAGGCAAAACTACAGCATGATCCTGGAGAGTCTTTTATGACTGAAAGACAGCTGTACATAGTGATGCTCAACTGTGATCCCAGCAGTCAGGAGGCTGGGAGTTCAAGCTGGCCTAGGCTACGTAGTGAACCTTATCGCCAAACAAACAAGATACTCAGGAATCTGTTGGAAAGGAATCTTACTAGTAAAATAATGAACAATTTGAACATTAAAATAATTCATTGCTGGGCATTAGTGGCTCACACTCAGGATGCAGAGGCAGGAGGATCACTCTGAGTTTGAGGGCTAGCCTGGTCTACAGAGCGAGTTCCAGGACAGCCAGGACTACACAGAGAAACCCTGTCTCAAAAAAAAAAAAAAATCATGTGTTGATGCCATAGCTCGGTGGGTAAATGTGCAGGCTTTGTAAGCCTGACGACCCGGGTTCAATCCTGGAGCCCACAGCCGAGTGAAAGAACTGACTCAGAAAGTTACCCTCTGACCTCCACATGTGCACTGTGGCATGCACATGCCTGCAAGCACACATGACACACCCACAGATACACACATCATATAAACAAATACACAACAATTTAAAATTTTTTAAAACCTCATAATGCTTGTTTATTTGGGACAAAAAGCTTGCTATGTAGTAATGGCTAACCTTGATGCCCTGTCTTCAAACCACAACCTCCCAAGTGTCGGAATAACAGGCATACACACTATCCTCAACCTCATAATGCTCGACTGTAACTCGCTGAGTAAAATTGGAAATGATGAGTTCATAAGTACAGTGTTTGATAAGGGCCACGGGGGCTACATGGTTGTCAAAACACAAAAAACAAAACAACACCCCCAAAGTGTGTGTTCATTTAAGAGGTAACAGTTCCGTGGAGAAATCTGACTGGTATTAACTACCCTGATGATCGACTGACTGGAGTCCCTGTCTCGGGCAGTGGGTCAAGGGACATTGAATGACTCAGTAGGATGGAAAGAGGCTAGCCCGACAGTTATTTCTGTGTAGTCTGTGCCCAGGGTACCTGAACCAAATCGTGAAGAGATGCCGGACATCTCACACGGGATGAATAAATATTCTGCAGCTGGTCTTCGGCCCTCAGGCAGATGTGGAGAAACTGTTGTCAACAGAAAAGGCTGACAACTAAAGCTATAGGTGAGCCTGGAGGGTCTCCCTGTGTCCCAAGGGACCCAACTGACGCAGACGACATTAGAATTAGGGTTAGACAGTCGTGAAGTACAGGTGGCTGCACAATGACACAATGCTTCCACTTGCTGGAGAGTTAGGCTGGGTCCCTGCTTGACTCAGTGTTAGTTCCAGTGATGACACCAATGTCAACTGGATTTCAGCGGTGTCACCTTCCACCCTCCATTTGCTCAGTGAAGAGACTGCTCACCTCAGTCTCTTTGGAGTTTTTTTCTTGAGGTGTAGATTGTGCTTTCTGGAGTTGAGGGTGGATTCCTGGAACTCGGTGTTTACACTGCTGTGGTGGTCAGCCCAGAGGGTAGGTCCCAGGGCCATGGGCCCATCCCAACTATCTAGACTTTCATGGGATGAAGCTCCAGTCAGTAGTGAAGACCCCAAAGCATACACACAGTGTACTTCCTGAAGCAAAGCAGCAAGGAGTGGCTTGTATCATGCTTTGGTTTGCTCTTCTTGGGGGTGTAGTGGCTAGTGTCTATAAAATAAATAAATAAAAAGTCTAATCACAGACTAAAGGCTGTCCTACTTTGAAAAAGAGTGAGGGTTGGAAGGCAGGAGACACCCAACCTTAGGAGGAGCCCTCCACATTCTTTCTTGTACCAACCAGAGCAGCTGGCCTTACTTCCCAGTTACACCAACCGCAATGTGACAAGCAAGTATCTGTGTCAAGGTCATGCATACTGTTAATATTACTGTGACCTATTCATTCATTCATTCATTCATTCATTCATTCATTCATTCCTCCTTTGCCTCCTTCCTCTTTTTTCTCTTCCCCTACATCCAGAATGAAAGGAAATATTAGCTGGGTGATGGCAGTGCACACCTTTAATCCCAGCACTCGGAAAGCAGAGATAGGCGGATCTCTGTGAGTTCAAGGCCAGCCTGGTCTACAAGTGCTAGTTCCAGGACAGGCTTCAAAACTACAGAGAAACCCTGTCTCAAAAAACCAAAAAGAAAAAGAAAAAGAAAAAAAGAAAGGAAGGAAGAAAGGAAAGAAGGAAGGAAGGAAGGAAGGAAGGAAGGAAGGTAGGAAGGAAGGAAATATTAAAATTTACATAGAGGTTAGTGAATGATGATGGAAATTTTTGGCCAAGTTCACGAACCTGCTGAGTTCTAACCACCGACTTTGCCTGGTGTGGTGTGCGTGTGAAAGTCCAGAGCTTGCTGCTGAGAGGACCCCTGCACTGAGCCCGCGGAGCAGAGGAGACAGAGGCTTAAGTCAGGGCAAAGGCTGTGGGTAGTACCAATGTAAAGGGACAGGCAACTTTAGCAAAAGGGTGGAAGTGAGCTGGCATCTGCAAAGAAATGCAGCTGGAGCAAAGGACACGGTCAACAAGATAAAAACGACAGCCTACAGAATGGGAAAAGATCCTCACTAACCCCACATCAGACAGAGGGCTGATCTCTAAAATATACAAAGAACTCAAGAAATTGGACACCAAAAGAACACATAATCCAATTTTTAAAAAAAATGGACTACAGACCTAAACAGAGAACTCTCAACAGAGGAATCTAAAATGGCTGAAAGACACTTAAGGAAATGTTCAACATCCTTAGTCATCAGAGAAATGCAAATCAAAACAACTCTGAGATTCCATCTTACACCTGTAAGAATGGCCAAGATCAAAAACACTGATGATAACTTATGCTGGAGAGGTTGTGCGGAAAAGGGAACACTTCTGCATTGCTGGTGGGAATGCAAGCTGATAAAACCCCTTTGGATGTCAGTGTGGCGATTTCTCAGAAAATTAAGCAACAACCTTCCTCAAGACCCAGTAATACCACTTTTGGGTATATATCCAAAGGATGCTCAATCATGCCACAAGGACATGTGCTCAACTATGTTCATAGCAGCTTTGTTTGTCATAGCCAGAACCTGGAAACAACCTAAATGCCCCTCGATCGAAGAATGGATGAAAAAAATGTGGTACATTTACACAATGGAGTACTACACAGTAGAAAAAAATAATGACAGCTTGAATTTTGCAGGAAAATGGATGGAGCTAGAAAACATCATTTTGAGTGAGGTAACCCAGACACAGAAAGACAATTATCACATGTACTCACTCATAGGTGGTTTTTAAACATAAAGCAAAGAAAACCAGCCTACAAACCACAATCCCAGGGAATCTAGACAACAATGCGGACACTAAAGAGAGACTTACATACATATAATCTACATGGGAAGTAGAAAGTAGAGAAGGACAAGATCTCCTGAGTAAATTGGGAGCATGGGGACCTCGGGGGAGGGTTGAAGGGGGGAAGGGAGTGGCAGGGAGGGGAGCAGAGAAAACTGTAGAGCTCAATAAATATCAATTAAAAAAAGAAATGCAGCTGGTTGTCATGGTGGATGTGATGAGGAAGAAGCTGATGATGATCCTGAGCCATTTGTGGGGGCAAAGACATGCTAAGGAAGAGCAACTAGCTGTCAGGGAAAGACTCTTGGCATTACTCAGAGCGCTACGGGCATTGTTAGCTCAGGTCAATCCAAGTGCCCACCCCAGCCAAGTGTGCCTCTCTCTTCACCTTTCATCACTGAAATCCCAGGACTGAGGATGCATCTGCTAGCTGTCTTCATCCTGACCCCATTAAAATGCCAGTCCTTTTGTGACAACATTGACAAGTTGAGAATACTTCATCTACCATGTTTAAGACCAGAAATACTTAGGATTTGTCAGATTTTGGAATATCTACATATTCATAATGAGATATCTTTGGAGATGGGACCCAAGTCTAAACACAAAATTCACTTGTATCTCACACATATCTTACGAACATAGCCTAGGGGTAGTTCTTTATAGTGCTTTTGGCGAGTTTGCTCACCCACAATGTAAAGTCATGTATGGAATTTTTCACTGGTAACATCATTTTGATACTCAAAGGGTTTTGGATTTGGGGCTGGAGAGATAGCTCAACCCGTAAAGTGCTTGCAGTTCAAGCATGGGAATCTGAATTTTGATTACTAGAATTTTGATTACAGGAATGATGGTACACACCTGTAACCCCAGCTTTTGGATAGTGGAAGCAAGCAGATCCCTGGAGTTCACTGGCCAGCCAGTCCAGCCCAAACTGATAAACGTCAGGTTCAGGGGAGTCCCTATCCTCCAAAAATAATGACAGGGAACTACTGAGAAAAGACACTAAACCTTGACCTCTGCCCTCCACAAGGACCCATATGCACCTGCATGTGCATATACCCACACTAACGTGTACATGCTTCACACACACACTGAATAGATAGATGGATAGACAGATGGATGGATGATATAGATGAGAGATAGATAGATAGATATAGATAATGGATGATATAGATGAGAGATAGGTAGATAGATGATAGGCAGGTAGATATATATATATAGAGAGAGAGAGAAAGAGAGAGAGAGAGACAGACAGACAGACAGACAGACAGAATCCAGATGGTAGTGGCCCATTTATAATCCTAGTCCTGAAGAGTCTAGGAGGATCCCTGGGGTTTGCTGGCCAATAAGCCAATCCAAATTGGTGTGCTCCAGATTCAGCAAGAGACTCTCAAAATGTAAGGTGAGGAGTAACAGGAGCAACACCTGATGTCAACCTCCAGTGTTCACATGCACATGTGTCCACACACATGTACACATGCACACACAAACATACACATAAACACTCACACATACACACACATACATACACAAATACACACACACAAGCATACACACAGATTTTGGATTTTTGAAGAATTTAGGGTTTCAAATTTTAGATTAATGGGTGTTCAGCATTTTATTTACATTTTGGTCCAAACAATTTTATCCATGTTTCCTTGAGAGTATTAGGAGAGTTCAATTAACTTTGAGAGCTCCTATGCCTATCCAGCCAGATGGGCTGAACGAAAGGGGCCCTTGCCAACAAACTAACAGAAATTTTCTATTTCTGTGCCTTATGTGGCTGTGCTGTGCTGCTCCATAGTCTGCCCCTCCTGCAGGGCACTCTCTGAACAGAGGACACCCAGGCTCTCTCTAAGGGTGATTAGGGCAACAAGAATCAGAAGGGGATGTCCCTAAAGAATGTGTATGTAAAGGAACCAGGGCAGCAGTTGGTCCCTATTTCATATGCTTATCTATCTGTCTGGAGCCCGAGGGGCACCCTTAGGTGAGAGCCCAACATCACTAGTGGGCTCCTTATATCAAATTGAGTACTCACAACCCCATTTTCTTACCCTGTCCCTACTCTCAACTGATGAAAAGTCCCCATAACCTTCAAGTTTTCTGAGTGAGGGTGTGGACAGGTCCATATACCTTGAGGATTGTTTCCTGATTATAAGCATGAACATTATCCTAAGCCCAAAAGGCATTGGCTGTATTTCCTTCTAGTCCATTTTTATGTATCTCTTACCTACCTGCAATCTCACCTACTAAACATAGGCGTGTATTTGGGCATCTTGCTTTGAAGCAAAGCCAAGCAAAATAGGAAAGCATAGGTTGCATCGTTTATTTTTACTGTGGGAGAAAGTCCTGGAAGGACATACACCAAACTGTGAGATTATAGAAGGCATCGGAGAACAGCTTTTGCTTTTTACTTTACTGACTCCTGAATTCTTTGAAAAAACGTCCATTCCTGTTAGAGGAAACATTGTTTTCGCATTAGCATTTTAAAGAACAACTTATTCGTGTCATTTGTTGAGGATGGAGAAGTAGACTTTACTTAGTGGAACTTTATTCAGTGTGACAGGCATATGAACCGACGTATACCAGACTGTGCCAGCCAACGAAGGCTCCAGCTCAACTCAAGCTGTGGGACAAGTGGAGATTTGAAACCAATGTGTCGGGGGCAAGTGGTATAGAAGGATGCATCAAGAATAAGGAGTTTCCAGCCAAACAGACTCGCTGGCATTATGGCTGAAGACAGATGAAGGAGATAAGGTGTCAAGAACAGAAAGACACCATGCTAGGAACCTATACGAGCCTGACTTGGCAGGACTTTTGTTCTTCGACAATTTCTTACACAAATAAGAGATGTTTGCGTCATTGTCACCCGCCACCCTCTTATAGGCTCTCTTCTCCTTCCCTCCTTTATTTCCTGCTTCCCAACAGTTCCTCCTCTTATTTTCACTCCTGTCTTTGTTTGCTTTGATGTTTGTGACCTACTACTGGGTTTAGCTCCAGTTGTTTGTATGAGCATGGGTGTGGGTTTATTTACTGGCCGCAGGCAGCTCACCAGAGTTACACCACTGGAGAAAATGACTCCTCCTGCCCAAGGCACCGTCAGCTCGGTAGGAATTTTAGTTCAACAAGGGCAGAGGAGGAGAGCTCCTCACCAGGCTGCTCAGAAAGGGATTCAAGCTTTGGCCAGAGAGTTTTCTTCTACTGCTTTGACAAATGACCACAAACATCATAACATAGCTTAATTTGAAATGGTCTCCTTGGTAACCAAGGTATTCACAGGGCTGCATTTGTACTTTGGAGGCTGTAGGGGAGAATTTGTTTTCTTGGCTTTTCCAGCTTCAGGAGGTCATACGCCAGCGGGGTGTGTATTTTCTAAGCCAGAATCCCATCATTCTGATCATGGCTTCTCCATCAACACATCTGCTCTCTGATGGCCCCCTCCCTACTTCACTTCTTTTTTTTTTTTTGTTTCTTTGTTTTGTTTTTTTGTTTTTCGAGACAGGGTTTCTCTGTAACTTTGGAGCCTGTCCTGGAACTAACTCTTGTAGACCAGGCTGGCCTCAATCTCATAGAGATCTGCCTGTCTCTGTCTCCTGAGTGCTGGGATTAAAGGCGTGCGCCACCACTGCCCGGCTCCCTCCTTCACTTCTAAGGAGCCTTGTGATCACTCTGAGCCCACCTGGATGACCTAGGACAGTCTCTCAGTCCCAAAGTCTGTAATATGTCCTTCCCATGTAAGGTGACGTATTTACAGAAGGTGGAAAGCAGGAAATGGGTATGATCACTTTCCATTTAAATTTTATTTTAAAATTATTAGGCCCGGGGCTGGAGAGATGGCTCAGTGGTTAAGAGCACTGACTGCTCTTCCAGAGGACCCGGGTTCAATTCCCAGCACCCACATGGCAGCTCACAACTGTCTGAAGATCCAGTTGCAGGGGATCTGACACCTTCACACCAATGCACATACAATAAAGTTAAATAAACCATAAAAATATATATATATATAAAAAAAGCAGGCTGAACAAGCCATGATGAGCAAGCCAGCAAGCAGCTCTTTAAAAAAAAAAATTATTAGGCCCATGCCACCACTCCTGGCTTATAATGTGTGTATGATGTATGTGTGGGTGGGTACGTGCATGCCACCACATGAGTGTGGAGGTCAGAGGACAGCTTTGTGAAGCTGGTTCTCTCCTTCCACCTTTACTTGGATTCTGGGGGTTGGACTCACGTCATCATAAGGCTTGGGTGGCAATCACATTACTGAGCCACCTTCCTGTCCCTTGTCATTCTTTTCACCATGATTAATGGCGCAACTTTTTTGTAACAATAAAAAAGTCCTTTTAGCATCAAACTCTGACCACAGAAAGTTCCTTTGAGCACCATTTTTAACACTGCCTAATGCCTCACTATAAAAAAAATACCGTAATTCTTTTCACTGATCCTGTAGCTTGGCGCATATACGTTATTTCTAGTTAATCACAAGTTTAAAAACAATGATTTTCATGATGAATTTCTTTGGGGGAGGGATGACTGAATCTGAAAGGGGTTAGGAATACAACGTTGTGAGTTCAAATACTGGCTGCCTCATATTATCCTTGATGCTGGGATCTTGGTTTCCTCATCTGCGGAAAAGGAAGCCCTCATAGAAAAACTCCAACCTGTGTGTTTTTTTAAAAAATATTTTTATGGTTTATTTAACTTTTTATTTTTATGTGCATTGGTGTAAAGGTGTCAGATCCCCTGCAACTGGATCTTCAGACAGTTGTGAGCCGCCATGTGGGTGCTGGGAATTGAACCCAGGTCCTCTGGAAGAGCAGTCAGTGCTCTCAACCACTGAGCCCCCGCCCCCAGGTTTTATTTTTTAATTAAACAAAAAAATATTTTGTCTGTGTAATATGTATGTGGTGCATGTGCACATGTACGTACAGTATACTGCTTTATCACTCTCTACCTTATTATCTTGAGACAGGGCCAGTCTTTCACTAAACCTGGAGCTAAACTGGCAGCCAGAAAGCCCCAGTAATCCTCCTATTGACATTCCTACAGCACTAGGGCTGCAGGCTCCTCCAGGTATATAGAGACCGGGGATTTGAACTCAGGTCTTGAAGGTTGCATGGCAGACACTTTGACTCACTGAGCTATTTACTTCTTTAGGTTAAAATACAAAGTATTGGGTTTTATCATGGCATCTCCATACATGTGCCACTCTGGTGCTCATGTTGTCCCATCCCCCACTACCTTCCCACAGGCTCCCTTCACCTGATCCTCTTCCTTCCTTCAGTCTTCTTTTGTGCCTTCCCAGCACACATATTCTATTACTCTCTCTACTCCCCGTCCCCCCCAGGCCCTTAAGGTCTTCCTTCTCTCAGGCTACAGAGGTTCTCAGTGAGAACTGCGCTTACCAAGCCTGGTGCCCGGAGTCTGATCCCTGAATACACACGGTAGAAGAAAACTGGCTTCTGAAAAGATGTCTTCTGGCCTCCAACACAAATACTGTGGCACACGCCCCAGCCCACCCTGACACACACAATAAAAGTGAAAAAAAAAAAAAAAGAAGCCTTTCCTCCCCCTCTCAGTATCCCCTATCTGGTTCTATGATGTACAAACACACATATTTAAACACACAAGCAGATTTTAGTTTCTTCGCATGAAAGAAAAGGTATGGTATTGTCTACATTTCTAAACCATAATTTTGTTTCTTTTGTTTTGTTTTGTTTTTTAATATAGGGTCTTGGCTGACCTGGAACTCATAAAGAGTTCCTGCCTCTGCTCCCTTAGTGGTGGAATTAAAGGTGTGCACCACCACCACACCGGCTAAGATATAGGGGTTTTCTTTTTTCTTTAACAGCTTCATTGAGATGTAATTCACACGTCATCTAGTATACTCATTTAAAGCAGAAACTTTTAGCTTTCTGGTTTCTTTCGGGAGAGTTCAACTATGTAGAATGCAGAAGCTACCATCGCTCTTAGTTTAGTCAGAATCTTCATGGGTTTTGTTTGTTTTTGATTTTTGGTTTTTCAAGACAGGGTTTTTCTGTACCTTTGGAGCCTGTCCTGGAACTCACTCTATAGACCAGGTTAGCCTCAAACTCATAGAGATCCACCTGCCTCTGCCTCCCGAGTGCTGGGATTAAAGGCATATGCCACCATCAATGCCCAGCCAATCTTCACATCTTTTAGGCTGGGTTTCTGTTTTGTCTAGTCTTGATTTTGAGATGAGGTCTTCTCTATTATGTGGGCTGGTCTTGAGCTACTTGGTTCAAGGGTCTTGCCTCAGCCTCAAGACTCTAGAGAATCATAGGTACACAATTCCCATCCAACTTGTAGGGTAGCTTTTTAAGAGGAAGCGATGCAAATGAAAAGACTACAGACCCCTCAAATGTCTTATCAAGACAGCTGAGTGGGGGTCTACATTTGACCCCACACACACCAGAAAGAAACAGACAGAAAATGCTCTAAGATCTTCAAAATGTGTTTGGTTTTGTTTGAGGGAGCATTTAGTATTTGGATAGAATTGGGGTCTAGAGGAGGAGTTGGAGGGAAACTGATGGATGAGTTGATTCAAGGTATCTTCTTGTGTTGCCTCTTATAAGACTCTGATCGCTGTCACATGTAAAGTGGCACCCCCAGTAAACAAGAAAAGTCAATAATGGACTCTCCCTGCCCTTCCACCTACTTGTGCAAAAGTGTACCTGCTTGGTCCTTCACAAACCCAAGTCAGATTCCTTCAGTTTGGGCTGCCAGGGTACCACCTCAGGTCAACTCTTGCCAAGCTAGTCATAAAAAGGGAAAAAAAACAAAACCAAGTGGGTCTTTGCCAATTCTGCGGGGCACCCATCCTATCTTGCAACAAGCCATAAAGACACCTTCCATTTAACTGTGGGAGGGCTGACTGCAGGTTTCAGGGTTGAGCCAATGAACTATCAGCCAAATCTAGAGTGTATTGCGCCAGAGCCGTCTGTGGGAGCAGTCACGGGTGTGGGATCAGGTTCTGAGACATGGGTGTGGGCTAGGTGGTGAAGGATGAGAGGCAGGAACAGGGAGTGTGGGTGGGGTCAGAGGTGGGCAAATGTGGAGGAGGCAAAGAATGGGGCCCTGGCTGGGTTTGGACATAGTCCTCAGATGAATGGCAGTAGTTTGGAATCCTCTACAGGCCATCGCCTCCTTTGAGAATCTGATGCAAGCTGAGGAAAGAAAGCACACACGCTCAAAGAAGCTACAATTTCTGCAGAATATTGAGGGCTTTCTAAAACTAAGAAAGCCCATCCAAGGGTTAGGATTATGAATTTGGGGATTGGGGGAATGAACAAATAAAACAACCTTAGAGCAACACTGAGATCTTGAGAATGTACTAAGTCAGACTGGTGGGCCTGACAGGTCTCAAATCAAAAGTCAAAGACCATTTATTCTCTAAGTGCCTTATTTTCTTTCAGATTTTGTTTCTGAAAGTGTTTGGATTTGTGCAAAGTTGCAAATGTGTGGGCTTTCTGAGTGTTTGTTTTTGGTGGGGTTTTTATTTTTTTGGTTTTTCGAGACAGGATTTTTCTGTAGCTTTGGAGCCTGTTCTGGAACTAGTAGACCAGGCTGACCTTGAACTCACAGAGATCTGCCAGCCTCTGCCTCCTGAGCGCTGGGATTAAAGGTGTGTGCCACCACCGCCCAGCTGCATTTGTTGTTTTGTGACAAAGTCTTGCTATGAAACCTAAGTGGACCTCAAACTCTTGATTCTCCTACTTTCCCACCTCCAGGGGACTAGAATTACAAAGTCGGGTGGTGGTGATACTTGGGAGGCAGAGGCAGGTGGATCTCTGTGAGTTCAAGGCCAGCCTTAACTACAGAGTGAGTTCCAGGTCAATCCGAGCTACACTGAGAATTGAGATGGGCATGTGCTGGTCTCAGCGAAGGAAAAGTGACAGCGTTTAGTAAGAGCATGATGGCGCCCGCCTTTAATCCTGGCACTCAGGAGGCAGAGTCAGGCAGATCTCTGAGTTTGAGATCAGCCTGTTTTACAGTGAGTTCCAGGGCAGTCAGGGCTTCACAGAGAAACTGTTTCAAAAAACAAAACAAAAACACAAAAACAAAGCAAAACAAAAAATAGTATAGGCATGTGGTGTTTTAATAACTATCTGCACAACTCTGTGAAGTAGGTGCTGGGTGTATGCTACAAAATCTGAAGCACAGAGATGTTGAGTCATTGACTCGAATCCACATCCGTTGTGAGCTACAGAGCTCACCAGGTCTTGAACCTGGGTAGTTAGGTATATGAAGAGGGAGCATAGTCTCATCTAGAAAACTGTGGAAAAAAAAGTTTAGACTCAGAGCAGCCTGAGCTGTGTGAGGATATTCCTGTCGATAAAGAATATGGACAGGAAAGCAAGACGACCAGAGACCCCAGAAGATCCAAGAGAAGAATGTTGGAGGCTTGGATGCCCACCTAGCCATGCCCAACCCCTAGCCCCCTTCACTTCCCAGCTCTTCCTCCTCCCCGAACAAAAACCGGATATTTACAGTCTCAAAGTATCTCCCACAAATTACCAGTTCAATGACAGGAAGAAAAGAGTAACTTTACAGGGAAACCACCTGGCTGACTCTAGCTTAACCAAGTGCCCAAGAGATGACTCAGTGGGCTCTCAGGGAGGAATTTGGGGGGAAATTGAGAAGGAAGGGTAGGTCTAGAACTAGACAGATTCTGCACAGAAAGAATGGGAAGTTTTGGAGCTGAGGAGGTTTGTGGATGGCGGGAGGAGTGAGGGAGGGGTCAGTTCGAGGTGAGGGTTCTTGGTTTTATAAGCAAGTCACTGAGTGGGGAACAGCTGGTGTCAAGAAGGTCAGACCAGGGCCAGTGCGGGAGGTCGTGGTGGCTGGACGGTGAGGCTGTGCTGAAAGGGGCTCCAGTCGAGGACGAAGGTTCCTAGGCGGTGGCCAGCAAGTGGACCGGCGGATGACCACACTGCTTGGCGGGTGGCGCGGTCGCTGCGGGGGCGGGAGCCGGTGACGGTCCCCCAGCGCTGCAGGGGGCGCTGTGGGCCGGGGCGGGCCGGGGCTGGGCGGCGGCCGCTCCTGACAAGCGCGGCCCCTTTTCCGGGTTTCCTCCGCCTCCTCCTCCTCCCTCTTCGCCGCCGTCGCCGCCGCTACCCCTCTCCCGGCCGGTGGCTGCCGCTGCCGCTGCCGCTGCCTCTAGGGGCCGCGAGCCGAGCGGAGGCCGCCGCGGAGCACGAGCCCCGCCGTCCCGCCGGCCGCCGCAGGCCCCGGGCCGGCTCGGCCGGCGCCCCCCGCGCCCCCCGGCCGGAGCGTCCGTCCTCCCGCCCCCGCGGGCCCGGCCTGGCGCGGACGCCCGCCGCCGCCGCCGCTGCCGCGCTCCTCCTTCTGCTCGGGCGGCCGGCGGCCCGCAGCCTCCCGTGCCTGCCGCCCCGCGCCCCGTGCCGCGCCGCCGCCCTCGGCGCCCCGCGGCGCCCCCCGGTCCCGCCCGCCATGCCCGGCCCGGCCGCGGGCAGTCGGGCCCGGGTCTACGCCGAGGTGAACAGCCTGAGGAGCCGCGAGTACTGGGACTACGAAGCCCACGTCCCGAGCTGGGGGTAAAGCCGTCGTCGGCCGCCCCCTCGCGCGAACCGCACCCGACCGGCCGCTCGGCCTCGGGGCTGGCAGGGAGGCCCGGCTCCGGCCGCACGTGTCCCCGGCCTCCCCTGCCCGCCCGGCCCCCGGCTCAGCAGCCGGTGGGGAGAAACGTGGGGTCAGGGGTGGGGGCGGTCCTTGCCCCTCACACTTTGGGGTTCCTGTGGGATGGGAAGTTCATGGCTGTCCTCTTGAGCTGTTAAGATCTGGGTGGGAGGAACATTTTTTTAAAGATGTGCAGTGGCTCCCTGGAGGGTGTGAAATGGGAGGCAGGTGCTGTGGAGCCGCAGGCAGGGGAACACCCCAATACCCCCAGGGTGGATGATTTGCTCGGTCCCCTTAACGTGGACCTTAAGGCCCAGTAGCTGCTCTTTCTCCCCAGGTTAGAACGAGTCAGGTTAGCTCTGCAGAGTGAAGAGAACCAAGCTCCTAGGTGGCTTTCATTTAGGGAATAGGTTAATGCATAACGTAGGGACACCTCCACATGCTTGATGAATGGAGTAACTGGACAGATGTATAGTGGACATAGGCTTGCCTAATCCCAAATCCTGGCATTTATGTGTGTCTCTTGCCTTTCACAGTAATCAAGATGATTACCAACTGGTTCGAAAACTTGGTCGGGGCAAGTATAGTGAAGTATTTGAGGCCATTAACATCACCAACAATGAGAGGGTGGTTGTAAAAATTCTCAAGGTGAGTGTCCTATGAGTGGCATATAACATTTTCCCCCACAGGGCAAGAGGACCAGCTATTCCAGAATGAGTAATTCAAACTCTCGTATATCTCCTGGAGGGTGAGCCTGCAGCACCGCTACCAGTTCCCGCTAAACTTTTGAGGAAATGTGCGGGCTTGTCTGAACTCTTGAGTTTGCTAGGCCAGGGACGTTTAAAGTGTAAAATGTGGGCTTTCTCAAACAACTCGTGAGAGGGGCTGTATTTGATACAGAATTAATAGCTGTTCACAAAAAGAAGAAGAAAAATGATTTTGTGTGGCGAATCTGCTAGTCCAGGGTTCCTTCATCATTGAACTTGTTATTCTCTGCTCTGAATTACTCCAGAAAGAAAGTTGTCCGAAGACTGGAGTCCTCTCCGAGATAAGTGTAAAGCCGAGAGTGCAGAGCAACTCCCCCAGTAGATACTCCCCTTTCATTCAGCAATAAAATTTCAGGTGGGCTGGATAGAGCAAGCCAGCCAGTCAAAGAGAGACTTGGGACAAAAGAGTACATTCTAGCCACTGGAATAATAACTGGGACAAAACTGTCTGGATGGCAGGACTAGCCTTCAACGATAGGGCTGTTATTCAAATGAAGACATGATCTTAATGAGCCTGAGGAGTCAGCCAAGTTTCTGTACAGGTGATTGAAGATTAAATGATGTTCTATAGGTTATACGGGAAGGTAATCCTTAAGACCTGGTCGGTTCTTTATGTTGTCAGATCATTTACTGCACGAGCATGTCACCTTAGGATCTGGACAGTTCTTCATGTTAGATCATGTTTGTGTGTCACTAATGAGAGACTGAGAACACTGGAGAGCGGTAGTACTTCACGTGAGCCTTGTTTTCACAGTAGCCTCGTGGAGGTTCTGTGAGACAAAAATGTGGGTTAGAAAAGTGCCTTGCTGTGGTCCCCATCTAGTTGTAGTCGATCTTAGCACTCTGGACATCACCTTTCAGAAAACAGCTGCTGCTCTTGCTCAGCCTAGCCTAGTGAGTGGTAAAGCAGCAGCTTTGCCGTAAAGACAGGTGATGGTGTCTCTGCTGCTGAAACACTGGCTGAGAATCAAGTGGCAGTGTTGAAGGTCGGGAGCGTGGCCCCACTAAATGTGAGTGGTACACGCAAGGTCTGTAGTTATGGAGGGGAGCGTTAAGCAGAGAAGTGTTTCCTTCGAGGAACTTGCTGGGAACCATACAGTTTCATTACATACATAAACATAAATGTTTTTAATAGAAGTTACTTCAGACTCTTTTGGGTTTTCGAGACAGGGTTTCTCTATAGCTTTAGAGCCTATTCTAGCACCAGCTCTGTAGACCATGCTGGCCTTGAACTCAAAGAGATCTGCCTGCCTCTACCTCTTAAGCGCTGGGATTAAAGGCTTGTGCCATCACCACCTGGCCAGACATTTTAATTTTAAGGAATAAGCAAAACAAATTGTAGTTAGGAATATCTAAATATACATTTAGATGATTGAATTGCCAAATCTAAAACAATTCCAGGGAAATGTCTAAATGTCTGTGCAATAGCATTTTTAGAGTAAGTGCAGTTTCGTGTGGTGTGTTTTAAAGGGAGCAGCGCTCAGGTATGTGTCTGATTTCCAGTGTGTTAGGGAAGCATTGTAGTATTGCCCTTCAGTTGTTCTTGTGAAGAGTTTCAGAGATTGGTTGCTTGAGAGTTTTTCTTATGCACTAAAGAGGCTTCACGTATTTATTGTATGAACACTGCTTCAAGTTATTTTTTACAAATGGTAGACCTGACATCATTGTTGAGATGATCCTTTACCAGAGTTCTTTCCTATTTCTTCATGCCTCTGACTGTTCATTTCAGCATTGGATTATAAGATCTTAGCATTGAACAGAGTAAATTCCAAGGTTTTTCTGATATATTGATGCCCTAGTTCATGGGGGTGTTTGTTTTTTCTCAGAGGGCAGCCTGAACCACCTTTTACTTCTTTGTCAAAGTCTTATGGCATTTTTATGTAGGTTTTATTTATTTGAAGGGTAGTGTATGAAACTACTAATATTGTAGTTTTGTTGTTATAATGGATTTAAAGTATTATTTTTCAAAAAGAACAAGATCTTTATTCCCAAATTCTGCTTACTAACTCAAATAAGTCATGACTAATACCTACTATTGTGCTATTTGGGTACAGTGCAGCTGCTCAGTTTGGGGTAGTCTAGGAAAGGCTTCCTTTTCTCAAGCTTGCTGTATTTAGTCTTCAGGAAGGAACTTAGGTGCACGTGGTGACTGAGACACAAGGTGTATACACTCAGTGACACTTATTTTAGTCTTTGTTATTTAGTCACAACAGTTGGATGCAGAGTGATCATGGAGGACTTTTATTTCATTTAATTGTTAGATCTCTAAATATTTTATTGATCAGGGTATATTGAGGCAGTTCGGGGGCTTTACAATTTTAAAAAGCTGCTAGTGAAAGTTTTATAAGGTAATACTCTTATTAAAGATTTTTTTTTCTTTTTCGAGACAGGGTTTCTCTGTAGCTTTGGAGCCTGTCCTGGAACTAGCTCTTGTAGACCAGGCTGGTCTCGAACTCACAGAGATCTGCCTGCCTCTGCCTCCCAAGTGCTGGGATTAAAGGCATGCGCCACCACCTCCCGGCTAAAGATTTTTTTTTTAATTAATTGTAGGAAAGTGAACTTATGTAAGTCTAATGAATGGAGAAGTCATGTCTTCCCCCACCCTACCCCTGAAACAAGGTGGTGTTGTATAGCCTGAAACTAGCTCTGTAGGCCAGATTGGCCTCCAACTCAGAGATCCATCTGCTTCTGCATTCCGAGTGCTGGGATTAAAGGATTATGCCACCACCGCCCCTTGAGAAGTAATGTCTTCTATTTTTCTTTTTTTTTTTCCCTCGGGGTGGGAGTGTCAGAAATTATATTAAGGAGAAAGGGGGGAAATAATTTTTTAAAAGTTTATGCAACAAAGCAGAAAGCTGCTTCAGTGTCAAAAGTTTCATCTTGGGGCTGGAGAGATGGCTCAGAGGTTAAGAGCACTGACTGTTCTTCCAGAGGTTCTGAGTTCGATTCCTAGCAACCACATAATGGTTCACAACCATCTGTAATAAGATCTGGCGCCCTCTTCTGGCCTGCAGGGACACATGCAAGTAGAATGCTGTATACATAATTAATAAATAAATCTTTAAAAAAAAAGTTTCATCTTGATCATAAACAGTCAACTCTTCAGTTCTTTTATAGCACTTAGAAAGGTGTACACAGAAGTGAAATAAAAGCATTAGTGTGCACTGCCGTGTGTATGGATCACAGTGCTTCCTGGGGTCCTTGAGAACTTTCAATTAAAGTACTGTTTCCTGAGTAGATGTCAAGAGCAATACAATTTTTAAAAACATCTAAAGCATTTTGAACCAGTGCTGCGGTGGCTTAGAAATCCTCATATAAGGCTTCCTGGTCACAGCATTATTTTGTATTATAAACATCTTGGCTACCCATTACCCTCCTCCTCTGTCAAAATTAATTCTGGATTAAGGCACTGGTGGGGTTTTTGTTTGTTTGTTTTTGGTTGTTTTTTTTTGGTGTTTTGTTTTTGTTTTGTTTTTTCTTAAAGATTTATTATGTATACACTGGTCTGCTTGCATGTGTCCCTGCAGACAGAAGTTGGCACCAGATCTTATTACCAGTGGTTGTGAGCCACCATATGGTTGCTGGGAATTGAACTCAGGACCTCTGGAAGAGCAGTCAATGCTCTTAACCACTGAGCCATCTCTCCAGCCCCCTTGTTTTGTTTTTTCGAGACAGGGTTTCTCTGTGGCTTTGGAGCCTGTCCTTGAACTAGCTCTTGTAGATCAGGCTGGTCTCGAACTCACAGAGATCCGCTTGCCTCTGCCCGCTGAGTGCTGGGATTAAAGGCGTGCGCCACCACCACCCGGTAATGGTGGTATTAAAATTTGTCTTAAATGTGTTTAACATGTCTGTAGGGTTGTTTTGAAATGTTGTATTGTTGGGACTGAGGTGGTTGCTCAGTTGTAGAGCACAAACCTAGCAAGCTAGAGGTCCTGGACTCAGTCCTCCCCACCCCTCCCCACTCCTCCCCCACAGCAAAGCAAAATAAGCTCTGTAGACCAGGGTGGCCTTAAACTCACAGATGTCTGCCTGCCTCTGCCTCCCTGAGTGTTGGGATTAAAGGCGTCCGCCATCACTGTCTGGTAAAATTTTGCGCTCTTCAAAGGTGGCTTTAAAGGGCCTTGAGAGATTGCTCAGCGGTGAAGAGCACTGACTGGTCTCCCAGAGGACCTGGGTTCACTTCCTGGCATGGCAGCTTACAGCTGTCTGTAACTCTTGTTCCAGGGGAACTGATGCCCTCACACAGACATACCTTCAGGCAAAATACCAATGTACATAAAATAAAAAGTGAATTAAAAAAAAAGGTAGCTTTAAAAGGAAGATTAGCCTTAGTTACAACTCTTTATTAGTGATTTAGTGGTCAGCTGATGACCTTTGTTATATCCAAATAGTGCGGTCTTCATGTGATGAAATACTTCCTCCTTTGAGGTGGGTCTCATCCTTCAGTTAAGCATATATACCAGTCTTCCTAAAGCAGCTCTTTAGTGGTGGTTTCTTTTTTCTTTTTTTTTTTTTTGTGACTTCTAGTTTTATCAAATGTCTCATGGTATAAAGAGTAGTTTTTAAAAACAATATTAGAGTACTAGTAACATTAAAAATAAAGTATTAGAAATTATGTGTAAACTGGCCACAGTTGTTAGTAATATTGACATTATAGGGACATAGGTGGAGAGTGTGATTAATGTGTGTTAAGCAGAATCACAGAATTTACTTGCTTAGAATCTATTAGAAGCAGCAACCAGAGAAGGAATGATTTTCTTAGGGTCACCCAGTTAGTACAGACACTGTAAATAGGAATCTGTATGTCACAGAGGAAATTGAGACATGTTCAATAGTTGACTTCTTGGTAATACTGAATTGTCATGGAAGAGAAGAAAGGCACTCACTGGAAGTAAATGGGAATTATTTCTGATGTTTGAAGTAACTCTTCTGAAGGGAATGGCTTAGAAGTCGGACTAGATGCAGACTCAGAGTTAAGTAGGTTCTGTGTTAGTGCCCACAGGCCATGCTTACACATACAGCCTTGCTGTTTGCTTTGCTTTCTTGCTTTGAAGCTTTAGTGGTGTTTTTGTCAGTGCTTTTGGTGTGTGTGTGTGTGTGTGTGTGTGTGTGTGTGTTTAAATCACATTTATTTATGTGTGGGGAGGCATACATGGGTCATGTGGAACTCGAAGATGATTTGTGGGTGTTGATTCTCTCCTTCCACAGTGTCTCCAGGATTGAACTCAGGTCTCTGGGTTTGACAGCTGAGACATCTTGCTGCCACCTTACAAAGTACTTTAGACCAGTGCTTCTCAACCTTCCTAATGCTGCGAACCTTTAAGTTCCTCAAGTTGTGGTGGCCCCTTTAATACAGTTCTTCCCATTGTGGTGGCCCCTTTAATACAGTTCTTCCTGTTGTAGTGACCCTTTTAATATAGGGTTCTTCCTGTTGTAGTGGCCCCCTTTAATACAGTTCCTTATGCTGTGGTGACCCCCAAACCATATAATTGTTTTGTTGCTACTTCATAACTAATTTTGCTACTGTTAAGAATTGCAATGTTAATGAATTGTAAATGTCTGGTATGCAACCCCAGAATGGTTATGACCCACAGGTTGAGAAACACTGCTTTAGACCTTTTTGACCCATAAAATTCCTTTAAGTCTCATAGCAATTACTTCCCAGATTTCGGGGTGTGTAGTTTAATTCCTTTCATACATTAGAGGTAATCTGAGTGTACTCTGTATGGGAAAGTCTGCAGTGATCGAGTGCCCCTCCTTCTGTATGGCTCAAGGCTCCATATGGCATTTACAGCCTAATTTCTGGATCTCACTTCATAATCTAAGTGGTAGACTTAGGTATGTGAAAAATAGGGCAGAAGAGTTCTAGACTGCTCATTTATAACCTTTGACTCTGCTAAAGCAGAATTCCATGAAGCAAAGTAGAAGGGTGTGTAGGTGATAGTATTGCCATAGTCCACAGTGCCCAGGAAGTAGACTGCCTGACTTTAGATGTCAGGTCCAATACTTAGCTCTATGACATTGGATGGTTTTGATAAACTACAAGAAGAGAATTAATTCATCTCAGAAGATTAAATGTACCTAATAAGCTTGGTGCTGAAGAGCGATATGAAATAGTAATAGCAGTGTTACAGTTGGACTAATTGAACAATTTTAGAAGCAGAGTCAATAATCAAAGGGGTTGTAACATTAACTCGGTGACATTAAAAGGTTCTGCTTTGTGTTTTGCCCCTCCCCCCTTTTCTGTATAATGCTTATATCATAGAACTTATCGTAACCATTGTCAAGCATGCTGTTCATGGCATTAATGCATTTATAATGCTGTTAGGCCCATTACAACCATCTATCTGTGTAGCTCTTTTCATCTTGTAAAACTAAAACTATGCCCTTTAAATGATGGGTCCCCAGTCCTCTGTCTTCTCAGCTCCTAGCAACCACTGTTCATTGTTTGGACTACTTGGGTGTCTCATAAGTGAAATCATAAAGCTCTGTCTCATGACTGGCTTATTTGACTTACCGTGCTGCCTATAAATGCATTTATACATATAATGCAGTTTACTTTTCACTAGGCATGTTGTTTCATGCCTGGAATCCCAGCACTTGGTAAGCTGAGATGGGGGATTACCTTATTTTCGGTGCAAACCTAGGCTTCAGTATAAAACCCTGCTTCAAAGAAAACTAAAAATAGAAAAAAATGATTTCCTTATTTTTAGATAGTAGACTTTGTCTATCCATTCCTCCATGGTTGACACTAAGCTGCTTTCATGTGTTCACTGTTGTGACTTTGTTTTTTGTTGTTGTTGTTGTTTTTCGAGACAAGGTTTCTCTGTGGCTTTGGAGCCTGTCCTGGAATTAGCTCTTGTAGACCAGGCTGGTCTCGAACTCACAGAGATCTGCCTACCTCTGCCTCCCAAGTGCTGGGATTAAAGGCATGCACCACCACTGCCCGGTTACTTTGAACATGGGTGTGCAAATGCCTTTTTGAACCTACGCCTTGCTGCTTTTGGGTGTATACTCAGAAGTGCAATTGGTGGTTTATCTCTGTAAGTTGCCTAGGCTGATGTCGAACCATTGATTTTTCTGCCTCAGCCTCCTGGATGCTAGAATTATATGCCCATTGCCATCATGCCTGACTAGTTTTCTTCTTTTGAGGAACTTTCCACAGTAGCTGGTTCATTTTATAATGCCAGCAACAGTATGTGAGAGTTCTTTGTCTACATCCTGATCTACATGTTGTTTTCTGTTTTGTTTTTCCTTTTTTGAGACAAGGTCTCACCAGCTAGCCCAGGCTGCCCTTGAGCTTGTAATTTTCCATGCATCAGCCTCCCAAGTGCCAAGATTACAGGCATGTACCTCACACTGGCTATTTCTCTTTCTTTTGTTTTGTTTTTTAATGATATCTCATCATTGGGGTTTTATACTGTGTCTGTAAACCTTATTTTTTCTTCTTTAGTTCTGAGACTAATTCCCCTTGAGGTAGTGGGCTTAGATGACAATACTTGAAAGACTATAGGAAGAGTTGTGAATAACATTGTTTAGCTAATTTTTTAATTTCGATCAAATGCAATGGTTTGCAAAGATGTCTAAAATTAAGGAAATAAATGTCAGCCTAGCTAAGCCTTTTCCTCTCCATCATTCTTCATTCCTGGCACCCATTGTTGATTGTAATTCTTCATTGCAAGTAATGGATTAATACTTTAGTTTGGCTGTCATTGGTTTGAGAGTGGGATGAAAGTTGGTGCTATATTAATTACTATCTGTCTTAAATATATCAATCTAGTTGAACTTAGAAAGAAATTTAAAAGGGGCTTTGCCTGTGATACTTGCTGAAATGGACTGAGGTCTCGATTCTCACGCCCTTGGTAAGCAAAAGTTGATGAGCTGAATTGCAGTTAGTAAATACTATATTGCAGTTAATACTGTCATTGTCCTCAGCACTGGTTCTAAAGGAGTGAAGCTCTGGGGTGAGTAGGAAGGTGATAGGTTTTGTCAATTTCACCCTTTCTGCAGTGTGTCACAAACTTCTATTTTATTATAGACTTTTTTAGATTTGGGTTAGTAAGCAAGACATCTTTTACTCTAGGGCTACTTTGAACAAGGCCAGCATTGCCCTTCTCGTGGGAAAACCTTCTGAATGGATATTTTAAATGTTAAACAAGTTTTTGTAGTTAAAACTTTTTAGTGTTATTCTTTCCTGTAAATCTTTTCTCAGCCTATGTGGTAGTCTATACCTGTGGTCCTAGTGCTCCAGGGTTGCGACAGGAGGGTGGAAAGGGTAACTTTTTTGCTACTTTATCTACTTTGAGTAAAAAAATATTCAATTTGGGAAACAGCTAAACCAATGCCATTTGAATCTTTGAAACAGATCCTATCTGAATTGAATGAACGAGTGTAAGCTGTAGTAGCATGCTCGAGGTGATCTCTGCATGCTGTGTCGCTGGTGGCCAGTGGAAACATACTCTGTACAAGAGTCGGACCATCTGTTTTTCTAGAAAACTTGCAAGCTTTGAAAGGTGTCAGTGGTTGTCCCTGAAAAATGTTCTTTTCTTCATTTGTAGAATTAGAAAGTCTCCCTTAGTCTCCAAGCTCTTTAATAGTTAGCTTCTGGAATCTTCCTCAGGCTCAGAGCAGTGCACAGAGGCTGATAGAACTGCTTGCTGCCTGTGCTTAGTGCTTCGGAGGGGTGTGTCCCGGATTGTGGGTCACTTTCTTTTTTGAGTCTTGTTGGTGTCTGGCAGCATCTGAGGACTCCAGCTGCCATGGGCTCCACTGGACTATTTCAGCGCTTCGCAGCTGTTCCCAGTCTCTGGTCTGTAAGTTCCCTTTAGACATGATGAAGAACAGCTAAGTGTTTCTGGGTTCCAAGAGCTACACTCTGGTGTTTCTGGGAAGCTGAGGAGCAGTGAGGCTGGAGAAAGTGGCAGTGGCATAAGAATAGCATGTGTACTGGCCATCCCTGTGAGTGGGTGCTGTCAGGAGCAGAGGAACTCTTGATTGTGCAGGGCTCTGGTTGCAGGCTTTTTAAACAAGAGTGGTATTACCTGAATTTGGATGTATAAGAAGATAGCTAGTCTTTTAACATAATTTCAGAATTACAAAAGAGTTTTAAGAGTTATCATATAGCCTTAATTGCAGCACTGGGGAGCAGAGGCAGGTAGGGCTCTGTGGCTTGGAAGTGTGCCTGGTGTACATAGTGAATTCCAGGACAGCCAGGACAACAAAGAGAGACCCTGTCTCCAAATTTATATATATTAAAACAAAAACTCCAAACTACTTTCACCCGATTCCTCAAATGCTGATATTAGCTTTATACTTCACTCTTAACGCTGAACTGGTTGCTCCACACCTCTCATGATGTTGGCATTTTTTTAGGCCTGGAGGCTACTTGTCATGCGTGTCTTCCCTGGCTGTTTTTAATTGGGTTGTATGGTGCTTGATTTCCCCGAAACATTGAGGTCTGATTACAGAGACGAAGGAAGTAAATAAGGTTCCTAGAAGAGATGGGGAAGAGGTCCCCTAACCATCTCTGACTGCGCATCCTGGCAGAGGGAGAAGTGTAGTGGCAGCTGGCTTGCAAGCACACAGTTACATACGCTCCCCAGGTGGGCACTGTTGCAGGGGGTGCTGTACTCTCCTTCCAGCCTTTCTCCTCCTGCTGTGTATGCGCTGTGCTTGTATCCTGGTGGACACCTGAGTACAATGCTGGTGTCCTATCGCTCTCCACCTTACTCTCTTAAAGCAGGCTCTCTTTGAACCTAGAACTCACTGTTTATTCTGCTGGACTGGCCACCCAACAAGCTACAGTCACACCTGACTTACATAGGTATTGGGGATCTAAACCTAGGTCCTCATGCTTGTACAGCTCTTGTCCGCTGAGCCATTTTTATAGCCAGTCCATCTTCCGTGCTCTTGTTCAGGGGTATGTTTCAGTAAACAAGGGGTTATTATCTCTGAGCTTTAAAAATTTACATGTATACACTACATGATAGATTCTCACACACACCATGTGACGGTCAGAGGACAGATTGTGACAGTGGGTCTTGCCAACCTTGTGGGTTCCAGGGATTGAATTCAGGTCATCAGGCTTGACAGCAAGCACTCTTACCCACTGAACCATCTCCCAGTCCCTCCCAGGCCAAGACTTTTTAGATCTTGTTTATCATTTCATGGAAAGTCCATGGGCCTCTCTTTACTTGTACTATGTACAGTGTTTTAACAATAAAGTAGTCTTTTTTCTTAGCACAATCTCTCCCTTGTAAAGCCCAGAGGTGAAGAGGGTGCTGCCAGGCAGTCCAATTTCCAGACTGGACTCTTGCTTCTGCTTCTGTTAGCTGTGACCTGTGTGAATAACTCCTCTGCTGCTGACCTTCCTGCTTAGAGCCTTCGTGAGAGTGAATGGACTTAGGTCAGAGAGTTAACGTGTATCTGTTGCTGTCCTGAGTGACTGCAAATGATTGATTATGACACACTTGCCTTTTCAGAACTGCTTTTATTTATTGACTTCAGATCCTGTTTCAGTCAGGAAATGATACATATAATGGGGGTATTTCTAAGAAGACCTTTAATTTCCCATCTTGTAGGTTGGTGGCTTAACAGTAGTCTCTGCTGATGAGATCAGCTTTCTCCTTTGCTGATCCAACAACTTTTTCTTTCTAGGAATGGGATCTGTTGGGAGAGGTACTGACTCTGAGGTGATTTGATTCTAAATATTAAGGAAGTGGGAGTGGCAACAGGAAATGGGAGCCAACAGCCTGGAAACAAGTTTGTAACTTGATGTCAGTGAACTGGCTCTTGCCCCTGAAGACACAGTTACATGTAACTCATTGGAAGAGCAAGTGTCTGGCCATTTTGTTTCAGTTTTTCCATTTGTCTGTGATCTACAGCTGTTCAGAGCTATAACACATTTGGTAGTAATCCAGTAAGCAAGCATTTATTTTTAAAATACTATATGGATGTTCAAATTTGCTAAATACCCTAGATGTAACTACTACTTAAAGATTCTGCCACATAAGCTATGAACTATAAATTGTTTAACCTAAAAGATTACAGTGGGTAAGCCTTCTTTTTTCTCTTCTAATTTAAGCATATTCTCTAACACAGCATACACAGCATAAGCATGGTACACAGCAAATAATCCTTGCTGTTGCCTTAACATTGTTTAAAGTTGTTTTTATTATGTTAACTTAAAAAGAAGTCTCACTTCTGATTACTCTTGTGTATTTAAGCCAGTGAAGAAAAAGAAGATAAAACGAGAGGTTAAGATTCTGGAGAACCTTCGTGGTGGAACAAATATCATTAAGCTGATTGACACTGTAAAGGACCCTGTGGTAGGTGCCTGGTGGCTGGGGAGTGTGCTAGTGGATTGGGGTGGGGTGTTGTTTAACACCCAGGGCCTTGTGTGGTACTGCATAATGGACTGATGACACTGGTATTTATTGCTAAATGGGCTTAAAAACCATACAGCTGTCATGGCCCAGTGATGAGCTAGCTACCACCACTAAATGCAGTCTATGTACAGAGAAAAACCTTGCCCCAGTTAGTTACCTGTTATTGCCTATTTCTTTGATTTAGCCCCCTGAAGCATCTCACTGCCAGTTTGCATTATCTTACCTCACTCTAATAAGCCTGGTATTGAGGATGTCTTTGTTGATTCTAGCTCAGAAAACTAAGCAGGTCCCAGACAACCAGTCCTTCGAGAAAGAAGCCTTGCTGTTTCATATCTTGTCTTTAGTTCTGCATCCACCACAAGGAACCTCACATTGTATATATACAACTAGGAATATATATGCATATTTTTACAACTAAAATGCTTAATTTGGGACAGGGTGGCTCAGTAGGTACAGGCACTTGCCTCACAGGCCTGGTGACTAGCATTTGATCCCTAGAAACCACGTTAGGGTAGATAGAGGGAATCTACTCCACAGAGTTGACCTCTGACTTCCATGTGTGTGCCATGGCACATGTGCCAACGTACACACATGCACATAACATATTCACAATAATAAAAAATTAAAAAGCATATAAAATAACTTGCTTAATTTTGACCTATTCTCAGGGTGCTGTTTAACCTTTTTTTCTTTACCCTAGGGAAAAGTGACTAAGCTTCCATCCTTGCAAAACCCACTTTGATGCCACTTGTATTGTGTTTGTGTTGTCTACCTGCTTTATGTGAAATTATTTCCCTGTTCTCTGTGGCAGTTCTACATAAGCTTATTTAAGAAGCAGGGCTTTGCTTTTGTATGCTGAGGACATCCTCATTTAATTGCTAGCCTGAGTGACAGCTGTAGGCTAGGCACTGTGCCGAGTATTTAGCTGTACACACCTTTCAGTCCCTAGTGATTCAAGGGGACATTATACTGTAAGAAAACAAAAGTCTGGGGCTGGAAAGATAGCTCAGCGGTTAAGAGCACTGGCTGCTCTTCCAGAGGTCCTGAGTTCAATCCCTAGCACCCACTTGGCAGCTCACAACTGTCTGTAACTCCAGTTTCAGGGCATCTGACCCTCAAACTAGTGAACATAAAATAATAATAAAATAAATTTTCAAAAAAAGAAAACAAAAGTCTACAAAGGCTGAGTAATTTGCCCTGCTTCACAGTAATATAGGATGAGAAAAGATTTTCCTTTTGGGCTCTGATCAAGACTGAGAAGGGTTGATTATATACTAGTTTACAATTGATTTCATGAATAATATATCCCATTCTATTTAGTTCAGATTAGTGACTATCCCTGAACTACATAGTGTTTGAGGTTAGAGTATGTATATATATATATGTATATATATATATACACACACACACACTGTATATATAGTCTTAGTGTTTGAAGTAAAAATGGGTATTGTCCATTTAAAAAGCACAGAGAGAATGTGAATTGGGGTATAGATGAGTTGTTATGTGCCTGTTAGCCTGAATGAGCCCTGGGTTTGTTCCCTAGAAATGCATAAATTAGGCAAGGTGATATTTGCTTATAATCCCAGCACACAGAAAATAGAATCAGGTTGATCAGAAGTTCAAGGTCATTCTCAACTATGTAGGGAATTTAAGGCCAGCCTGAGCTAGAGACCCCTGGTGGTGCAACAGGACTTCAGAAGCTGTGCTAGGGACTAAACCTAAGGGCCTTGCAAATGGTAGACAAATTGTATATGTGTGCCCCTTTTTGTCCCCCCCACCTTCTCTGTTAGCTGAACTTACTGATACCTGACTTAATGTTTGTAATTTGTTAACATGTTTGTATAATACATGAGTTAAGCAAAAAAATGAAGCAGGGCTTGAGAGCTGTCTCAATGGTTAAGAGTACATGTTATTTTCCAGAGAACCCGAGTTTTATTCCCATCACCCATGTCAAGTGACCAAGACCCACCTGTAACTCCAGTTCCAAAGGGATCAGACACTTGGCCTCTGAATGACTGCACTCACACGCACAGAGCAGACACATACATATTTGCCTAATACGTCTGTTTTTGAGTAGTGTAGGTGGAAATAGAAAGGGAACCTTAGCCCCTGAATTTGAGAGGGTCAGGCTTACTTAAATCTGTAGAAAGGTCAAATTCTTGAGGACAGTGTTAGACACATTTGTTCTTAGTGCTACTTGGACTCTATTGCCCAGGTAAAGACGAGTGTGTGTGCGCGCGCACGCGCTGTGCATGAGTTCTCGCACACATCCTCACTGTGGTCCACTTCGTAAGAACCTATGATTTGTCCTTGAGCTAAAGTTCCAGTAGTAAAGATTTTTGAGATGAATTTTTATTTCTATAACCCTTAAAACCCATGCTTTTCTCCCAATTCTGAAACATCATTTCTGCTTATTAGCATGATTTTATTTCTCCTGAGTTAACCTGACATTTGAAGCTCTAGATTTTATAAGGAAGTTACTGAACTAAACATTTACTAACTGGAGCGCATGTGTTTGGAGGCCAGAGTCTTCTCAGTTTGGCTGCTCATCAAGCTTCTGGAATCTTCTTGTCTCCATCTCCTGGGGATTATAGTATCCAGCTTTGACATGGATGCTGAGGATTTGGACTCAGGGCCTCTTTGCCTTCACAGCAAGTGCTCTTACTCACTGAGAAGTCTCTCCAACTATAGTGCTTTTAAAAGTTGGATTATTAAGAAAAAAAAAAAAGAAAGAAAAGAAAAAGTTGGATTATAGACATTCACCTCTGAACTCAGCCCAGGTGATCTTTTAGGAGCCTATGAAGACTTAATAAAGTATAAAAACTGTCAGATGCAACTTGTTTGCTAAACCAAGATGAAAGTGTGCAGCACCTGATACAGATGGCAACTTGAGATATTGTTGATTGTGAGTCTTAATAAAATCACTAATGGATTTCTCAGGAATATCTTGCTCTTTAAAACTTTACACAGACACAGATGTAAACAATACATACTGAGCTTTTTTTTTTCTAACTTTATATTCACAGCTACATACTGAGCTTCTTGTGCATGACTGAGCAGTGTTAACCTTTGTTTCATGCCAGCCTATAACCCTGTCCCTCCTACCTCCCACTTTCCCCAGTTACTTTGCCCACCCAGAAATCATAAATACTTCAAAATCAAACAGGTTTTTAGGGCTGGAGAAATTGCTCAGCACTGATGAGGGTGCATGCTGCTCAGCCAGAGGGCCTGAGTTCAGATCCCAGCACTCATTTCAGAGCCTCACGACCACCTAGCACTCCAGCTCCAGGGTGTCTAATACCCTCTTCTGGTCTCTTTAGAGATGGATGCACACAAGCACAAAAATAAGTAACAAATCTAAAAAACAAACACAGGCAGTCCCTAATGAGAGAATCTTTCTTTTTGTCTGTGAGGTTTGAGGGTGGGCCAATACAAATTGCATTTATTACTGTCTGAGTATCTAAAAAGAATCACTGTTCTCTCTTTCAGTCAAAGACACCAGCTTTGGTATTTGAATATATCAATAATACAGATTTTAAGGTGTGTATGCTTCTTTTTGGCATGGGGTTCACAGGGGGTTGGAGGGGGCAGGGTGGGTACTGCTTGAACTTCAAATCAAAGCAGTCAGGGATGATGTTGGTGAATCTGATAGCAGCCTGGATCCCAGATATTGCAGATCTTGGTTGGGGTTCTTGAATTTGGAGGAGTTACTTATTGCCTTTGACTTGCTTTCTCAAGGAGTTAGCTGCACTATGGGATCCTCTCATCTGTAATGAGAGATAAAATGCCTCATCTACCTCATCTATTACACATCTGTTTTCTACAGCACAGTTTTAGTGTACATTAACGTTGATTTTCATGAGACCTACCCTTGCTGATAGGGAAAGATAATGGATACAGAGCTTCTGTGGAAGGAATCCTTAGACTGAAGCTGCTAAGCATGTGTTCATACACACTGTGTCCAAAGCAGTTGATACAAAAACCTACTTCAGTTGCTATTGTCGAAGAACCCTATTCTGGGGTATTTACACTTGGTATGGTTTTTAGTGACAGGTTTTCTTTGTGTAGCCCTGGCTGTCCTGGAACTCACTCTGTAAACCAGGCTGGCCTCAAAATCAGGCTGCCTCTGCCTCCTGACTGCTGGGGTTAAAGGCGTGCCCACCACTGCCTAGCTATATACTGAAGTTTTTCAAGATAGGTTTGATTTAACTCAGGCTTTATCCTTCTACCTCAGGCTCCTGAGTACTGAGATTACAACTGTCTTCCAGTGTTCCCAGCTGAAATATTCTTTTCTTTTTTTTTGGTTTTTTTTTGAGACAGGGTTTCTCTGTGGCTTTGGAGCCTGTCCTGGAACTAGCTCTTGTAGACCAAGCTGGACTCGAACTCACAGAGATCCACCTGCCTCTGCCTCCCGAGTGCTGGGATTAAAGGCGTGCGCCACCACCGCCCAGCAAAAGAATGTTTTAAACACTAGTTTTGAACCATCCTATCCCAGGTTTGCCTGGAATTCATTATAGCCTTTCTGCCTTAATCTCCTGAGTGCTGGAATTACTGAAATAAGCAGCCATGTGCAGCTTTAACTTGGTTCATGGATTTGTTTAATTGTAATAAAAAAAAAAAACCCATGAACCTGCTAATGAGGTTTCTGGTGTTAAGATATGCAAAGAGAAAACCTTTTTTACAACACAGTTTAATATAGAAAACAAAATAGTGATGTTGATTTCCAGGGGTATGAGAGACTTGAGGGTAGTTACAGCTCTCTGGCAAGGGTCATACACTTGTGAGTTTGTTGAGCTAGAAGCTAGAAATAAAACCATCTTGTCAGTTGAAGTTGCAGGTTTCCAGCATCCATGCTGCAGGCGAAATAAAATAACCTTATTTGCACATGTAATTTTCTTAGGGTATCTAATGAAAAGTAAGGGGAGAAGATGCATTTACTTAAAATGAGTAGTAAGTTTTAAATATACCTAATGCAGCCTTTCTTGTATGTAACAAATACTTTGTTATTATAACTCCCTTACAGGTAAAAATCAGTGTGGCTTTAGCATTTTGTGTTTCTCAGAGGTGGTGTCTGCCAGGTGCTGTATCAGTGTTCTTGGGAGTTGACAGGAAATCTAACATCATAGGAAACCTGTTTCTTGGGGATCTGAGTCCTTAAAGGAGGTGTTCTGAAGACATGATGCTCTAATGGATGCTTTTAAAGGAATTGTGGAGCTCGGTGATTTTGAGACTTAGCTATTTGAGAACATCTTTTATCCCCACTTATGTCTTCACTGGAGTGTAATTCTACATTGAGGTTCATGATTTCTTCAGTTTTGAAACGTTTGTTCCAGTGGTAGCACTAGAGCCCCTCCTGTTTGATCTTACAGATTTTTCTTTTTTTGGAAGTGTTGAGGAATTTCTCTCCATTCCCAGTCTTCTGAATGTTCAGACATGTGCCTTCCTGTGGGCTCCTTTCATCCTTTGTTCTGCATCTTGCTGGGCCTTTTCCACCTGAAAGCCTTCCATACCCTCTCTTGTTCTCGCTGTCTAGAATATAATTCAGATGTTAGGCTTTGTATTTTAGAAGTCCGTTTCAGTCTCTGAATTTTTAAAAATAGTGTCCTGTTCTCCTATGCTTTATGTAATATCTGTTTTCTCATAGAGATGATTGCATTTTCTCCCATGCCTTTCATCTTTTTCTTCACAGTTTTGTTGTTTGGCTCTGTTAAGTTGCCGCTCCTGGTTTGGAGTGATGCTCTTAAGGGCATCGCTGTCTTGAGGACACACTTGGCAATTGGGGTCTCCAGTAGAGTGTTGTTGGTACACTACCTCACAGCTGCCCTGTTTCCAGCTTGCTGTTTGCTTTTTTTTTTTTCAGAGATAGTGGCTCTGTTCATTTCTGGGCTTTTCTGTTCTTCTTAGTTTGAAGCTCTGTGCTTATGGGCGCCTCATTTTTGGCCAGATTTCCAGCTTTTTAGTCTGTTAAGTCCATGAACACGTTTTCTGGCTTCAAACTGTTGTCCCTCTCACTGCAGTTCTGAAGTTCATCCCTCACAGGCCTGTGACTGCTTTACCTTAATAGGACCTTCAGGTGAAGCAGAGGGGTGAGAGTCCGTCTGAATACTGAGCCATGCTATTTGGTCATCCTAAAACAACACTAAATATCAGGTAGCTTGTGTGTTTTGGTAGGATGAATGATGACACTTAGATAGTTAGTTTCTCTTCTAGATTGGATAACAGGTCACAGATGGGCAATCTGTTAGTGTTTATGTCCTTAAGGATTTTTTATATTTCAGGTTTGGTTTTCCTTTTCATCTTTTTCTCTTTTAGTGTGAAGTACATTAATAGCTGGCTTTAAGGTACTATCCAAAGAGTGTTTGTCCTCATTGAATGTCAGGGTGACGTGGCTTATGTTGTGGCTTGGTGATGGGTGATCACATAGCACTAATGTCCCTAGCATGTACAGGGCCTTAGGTTCCGTCACCATTACTACACAACAAAACAAAAGCAGCAATGCGTGGACACACTTGGTTGGTTTGGGTTTTTTGGGTTGGTTTTTTTTTTTTTTTTTTTTTGGATCAGTTGATAATCAGTTTTAATCTGTAAATTTCCTTTCATTATGCAGACATCTTATTTTGGTATCTAGGTTATATTATGTTTGTAAAATGAGTTTAGGCAGCTTTTCTTCATTGTAGTCTCTGAAAGTGTATATGCAGTATGTAAATCTAGGCAGCTGTCTTCCTGCCTAATTTCTTATTTGTTAATGTTAGATGATAGGAGTTAGAAATGCAGATTTTAAACTAGCAGGTTAAGGGGTTTCCTCCCAGACTTTGTGCACAGTGGCCGGCCACCTATTAGCCTGTTGATTGGCCACTCAGTGTTTTTGATGCCCTTGCTGTTGTTAAATCTGTCTTTCCCTCTCATTGCTAGGTTCTTTTTTTTCTCTCTAAGTCATCTTAGAGTTAGTTGGACATTACCATACTTGGTTCTTGAATGTGCTGTTAATAGAATCTGAGGGTGTTCCTGTGTTCCTCACAGTATCCAAGAAGTTTAGTTAGTTATACTGTAATCCATCTACTATCATGGCCTTTTTTAGAACTTTCTCAGTTACTGTTGTCCCCATAATGTCTTTAGAGCTATATGTTTGTGAGTATATGGTTCAAGATCAACTGGGCTTTTCAAAAATTCTTATATTGTTGACTCTTAATTTGATTGTACTTGTGTCCAGAAAACATCTTCTATCCAGGTTTTGTATCCCTAGTCTACAAGTCTTAGATGTGAGGTGCTTTACGGCATCATTATCGCCCCACAAAGTAGAGATGGGGAAGCACATCATGAAAGCTTTGTTTCATGACCAGAACTATTTAAAATATTGAATGAACTGGATGTGGTGGTATATGCCTTTAATGTCAGCACTTGGGAGGTAGAGACAAGTGGATCTCTGAGTTTGAGGCCATCCAGGGCTACATTATAAGACACTGTCTCCAAAAAGAAAAAGAAGGTTTGAACTTACCTTTGTTCTGTGTATATGAATATATGAAACACAAATGGATTTTGGATTTTGTTCAGATGTGGCTGGGGCATCTAATCCTATCCCTCAGACGGCAGAAACCAAAAGGATTGGAAATTTGAGGTCGACCTGGGCTACATGATACCCTATTTCAAAAAATAAAATACCCCCAAAACAAACCATAAATGAATTTTATATTGGGTCTCGTCACCAAAATACTTAATTATTTTTATGTAAATATTCTAAAAAGTAAAAAATACCCAACATTAGAAACAGGGTGGTGGTTGTGCATACCTCTAATCCCAGCACTCAGGAGGCAGAAGCAGGGAGATCTGAGTTCAAGGCATGCTTGATCTACAGAGCAAGTTCCACGACAGACAGGGATACATAAAGAAATCCTGTCTTGAAAAACAAACAACTTTTGGTCACAAGCACCACAGATACCCAGCCTGTATAGTGCTGACTATTTGGAGCCTGTTGTTTGCTTTGTGATTCTAATGTGGGTCATGTTTTAAACCATGATTGTTCCTTACTCATTTTTCGCTAGTGTTTCATTTCATGATAGAGGTACTAGTTGTTGGTTGTTCCTCTTTAAAACCACCAGTTTTCTGTATGTCAAAGTTGAACAGTAAAAGAAACATAGTGTCCCTTAAAAAGACAAACTTTAAAAAATGGGGGGTAGGGGAGGTTGTCTCTAAGAGTTAGAGTAATTACTTAACAGCACACTCCTCAACTTGAAAGTGTCAAGTGAAAGTCGGGTGTGGTGGCACAGACTTGTCTGCAATCTCAGTGCTTGGGAGACTGAGATAGGAGAGTTCTAAATTCAAGGCCAACCTGAACTACTAGTTAGTTCCAGGTCAGCTTGAGCTGCATAGGAAGACCAGTCTTAACAAGTCTAAAGGAAAAGGTATCAGTTGAGATGCCAGTTATCTGTGCATTAAGAATGTTATAAATTAAAATGAGCATAAGTAAAAGACATCATTTGAATACTAACTGTTGGTAAGTCTGAATTGAGCTTCATTCCTGAGAAGGTGGTAGGTTCACCCATATTAATACTTTTGAGTAGTAGCCCTGTACTGGCTGGTCCTGTGGGGCTTACAAACTGGATGGCTTCCTCATCAGAGGAACCAGTGAACTACATTTATGGATCATTAACATTTTATCATTTCTTTGTAAGATTTGTGACATTTTCAGGTTGTAACATTTATTTACTAGATTAAAAATTTGTTCTAGTTCCGTAAATTTCCAAACAACACTGTTTTGGTTTTTCTGTCTTGAAGGTTACATGTTAGCAGTATCTAAATTGGTGGCTACAACATGAAATAACGCTTGTTTTTGGCTTTATAGCCCCTCCTTTTTGATCTTCCTCTATTTGAACCCTGAGATTTCTTGGTGTATACTCGCTCTGTGTTCTCATACTTCTTATACCTGTGCTCTTGTGTACTGGGTCAGAGTCCATAGAAAATGAAGTCCTTGAATTGTAGCCATTAGGCAAGAACACAGTATGACTGACTGTGACAGTGCCCCAGCGTCTTTGAAGTTACGCATTCATGCATGCAGTAGGAGTAAATGAGGCCCACTGTGGCGATTCCTTGGATGTCTGTACTTTGCATAGGAGACATCAAGCCTGGTTATCAAGTTGCATTGTCTGCCATTCTCCACTTCACATGTTGCAGGGTTTATTTTAAAGGTCAAAGACCTATTCAACCAGGCTCCTTAGATTACTCCTGTAGTAGAACTGATTTCTAGGGAGTCACCAGTGTGTTTGAGGCTTTGCAGCTACCTGAATAGGTAAGTGGTTTCTTCCTTACTACCTTTATAATCTTTATTTATTTGTGAGTGAATGAGTGAGTGTGTATATGTAAATCAGACTTGTGGGAATCAGTTCTTTTTTGTACCATGTGGGTCCTAGGGATGTAACTCAGGTTGTTGGGTGTGGTAGCAAGTGCCTCTACTTGTGAGCCCATAATCTTCTGGGGAAACAATTTGGTTTGTTTTTGGTAAGTCTCTTATGCAAATGTGAGCAAAGCTTTTTCCTGCCAACAGTGTGCAGTTGCTTGGTTGATAATATTCTCTACATACCTGGAGGGAAAGTGTGGTTCTTAGGAAGTTTCCCTTTGTAATTTCACATGAACTTTGCTAGTTCTTGAAAGATAGGTCTGTTTTATTCACTAACTGGTGAGTCAGGGAGCTAGACATGCTGTCCTGCGGTGAGGGCTTGAGAGTTTGGTGGAGACAGTGGGTGTAGGATGCAGCTTTGCAGTGCATTCATGACAGTTGGGGAGGTGGGGAGACTTCAGAGATCCTGAATCACCACAGTAGTGACTATCAGCTGGCAGCAGCTGCTTTCCTCATATGTACATAGCTAGTTATTCAGGCAACGTTGGCGTAGGACTCTAGGCAGGTAGCAGGTTCGTGTTTACTAAGTGAGGATTTACCTCCAGAACTCAGCTCCCTGCCGGTACCTGGTGCTAATTCTAGGGACCCTGAGAGTCTCACTATGTTGTCAAACAACCACCTTAGAGCAGTGGTTCTCAACCTCTGTGGGGTCCCATATTAGGTATTTACATTACCAATCATGATAACAGTAGCAAAATTAAATTATGAAGTAGTAAAGAAATAATTTTATGATTGGGAGTCACCACAACATGAAAAAATGTATATAAAAGGGTTTTAGCATTGGGATGGTTGAGAATCACTGCCCTAGAGGGAAAGCATGACCTAGGGTTTAAAGAAGGATGAGACCTGTCTCTGAGTAGAAAGCTGAGGTGGTGGTTTGGAGAGGATCTCTGAAAGGGGGCAGTGGAGGAGCAGATACCTGTTGGTGTCTTCAGAGAAGGTGATTCCTGGAGTCTGCGATGGAGATTGGAGCAACAATTAGAGGAAACCAGGTTGGTCCTTGGAAAGGACTTAATCATAAGCACAGGTGGTTACTTGGTCCAGATGTAGTTTAATCTTAATCCCACCAAGAACCATGAAGAAAAGGTCACACTGAGTGATGGCCAGCCATTCAGAGCTTTGTAATGGAATAGGTCCAAGCACTGTTGTGTGGGTAATGTCTTTCATATTTAGTAAAATTTGTACTGGTTGGGATAGTCAAAAATACTTTGTTGACAGCCTAAGGACATTTGTTTTTATACCTTAGGCCCTTTACATGATGATTTATATAGATAGTACATGATCCAAGAGGAAAAGCCTTTTAGAGATAAAGGTTCAAATAAGATATCCCATATTGGTTTTCTAGAAATATAAAATACTAGCACTCTGGGGGTTTGAGAATTTGATCTTTTCTCTTTTTGGGGCTATTTCTTGACCTCATGGTTCAGTTTAGCACAGCCTCTGCGATTGATCTCTCACACCCAAATTAGTATCTTAGACCTTTATGTTCTGGTTGCCAGTTGTGACCAAGTACTAGCTAAGAAACCTGCCTTGAAGCACAGGGTGGGGAAGACAGAGACCTGGGGTTTGGTCCTTAGGAAGCTGAAACAAGTTGGTGAGTAAGTACGCTTGAGTACAGCTCAGCCCCTCCAGGGTTGCCCCCAGCCCACAGGTGAGCCCCTACCAGCACAACATCTTATGAGCCCAAGCCAGCAGTTATCTGGGGCTGAGAGAGCTACACATTCTTACTAAGCTGGAAAGGCAAGTTACTCTTCCCTAAAGGGAGAGGAGAGGTGTGGCCTCTTCTCTACAGCTGTGCTTTTTATTAGTTTCTTTGTCATATTTGCAGATAACTTTCATTTTCCTGTTTATAAAATCACAGTGTAACCGTTCTGTGCTCCTTGGAGGATCCCTGTGATGTGTGATTCTTTTCTCTAATAGAGGAAAAGTTTAAAGTTGTTTCAACTAACTTTATTTATAGAAAACATTGCCTATATTGACAGGGAAAGAGATTTGCTTGGAATTGATTGATTACCAAAGGCAATGCATAGTGTCTGACTGCACATGTGGTACTTTAATGGTCCTGGTACTCTGCTCCAAGAAATTCAAATTTATTTCAAACTCCATGAGGCGGATCTCTGGATTATCAGTAACGAGAGTTTCTTTGCGTGTGTTAGTTTGTCTTGTGGTCATGTTTGACACTGCTGCCTTTTTATTTTTAATGCCTTATTACATTATTCCTTTTAAAAAAATATATTAGTTACTGCCTGTGAAATCTTTTTTAGCCTGGAATTGTTTGGTGGGGATCAGCAGGCATAGATTTTTGAGAAGTCTCATGGCATCTTTCAATTGTCTACCACTTTCCCTCTGTTTCTTTCACAAGCCATTTCATTTCCCTGACACTTGTCTGCAGCGGCTAGGGAAGGCCTCCATGTGTGCTATGCGCTGGGTGGGCTCAGCTTGATGTGGACAGCTAGACAACTTTGACTTCACAACAGTGTGGCTGTAGTTATTAGAATTCTAGAACATTAAGTAGCAAAGATCAAATTGGCTATAGTTTCCCTCTCCCAGACCTCCTTCCTTTTCCCCTTCTCTGCTGAAGGTGGAATGTTGAGCTCCCTCATCTGTGCCATTCCAGGTCAGGCAGTTGTGGGTGTCCATTGTAAATAAATTTGCAGAGGAAGGCCAACATTTAGAATAACAAATACAATCAGACTAAATTAACTTTCTGTTTTCTGAAATCTGTTTCAGCAACTCTACCAGATCCTGACTGACTTTGATATCCGGTTTTATATGTATGAACTACTTAAAGTAAGTAGCATTTGTAGACAGTATTTTTTTTTTTTTAATCAGACTTACTCCTTTAAGACGTTTTTGAAAAGACAAAATTCAAGCAGAATTGTTTTCTGCTACCCAGAGAATCTAGTGAGGCCTAAACTTCTGATGAGAATTCTGTTGTGAGACCTCTCAGATTCTTTTTTTTTTTAAAATTTAACTTTATTTTATGTGCATTGGTGTGAAGGTGTCAGATCCTCTGGAATGGAGTTACAGACAGTTGTGAACTGTCACGTGAGTGCTGGGAATTGAACCCCGGGCCTGCTAAAAGAACAGCCAGTGCTTTTAACCACTGAGTCACCTCTCTAGCCCCTCCTCACAGGTTTTCAGTAAAACTTAGAAGACTGGTCAAAAGCAGTACAGGGCCATTATACAAAGCTCACAACGCCCGTGCCTCTTTTTGGTTGTTGACGTATTTCTTGGCCAGTTAAGTAATCCTAGTCTTCTATGTAGAAAGTCACTCTGACATAAAGACTTTAAAGATGGCTTTTTATTGCTCATACTCTCAGAGTTAGCCTGGTAACTCTTTTAGATTCAAGTCTCCCTGACTGAGACAAAGTGGTCTTGGTTGGCCCCATTCATGTATCTGTGATAACAGGCTGAAGTTGCTGGAATAGTTGAGATCCTGTCTTTGAAATAGGAGTAAGAATGGAGACCTCAGTGTGTAAACACCTCAACCTGACCCGTGCTGGTTTGCCATAACCAAAGTCACCCTGTGGCCAGCCCTTGATTTCAAAGGGTGTAAAATGGTTATTATTTCTTGGTGGGAAAGTCATAAAGAGGGATGGGTACAGAATTGGCAGCCTTTGTTTATTTGTTTGTTTTTTTTTATCAAACTGTCTTTTAACATCCTTTCTTATGAGAAGATCTACCCCTCACCCCAAGTGCTAGTGCTCAATCTAGGGAGAAGTGATGGGTGGACCTTCTAAATGACTTAAAAATACTAAGTACTATAAAAAAGAAAAATAGAAGCATTATCAATTGGCAGAAGAATACTTTCATTTGTCTAGGTAAACACTTGAGTAAAGCATTCTGGAAATGCTACATGTACCTTTTAAGGTAATGGATCACTAATAACTTCATAAGAACTACGAGCTCACAGAAGTGCTTTATAAATACAGACTTGGCCAGGCATGGTGGTGTATGACTAAATCCTGGCACTGGGGAGGTAGAGGCAGTGGGTATCTTAAGTTCAATACAAGCCTAGTCTACATAGTGCGTTCCAGGCCAGCCAGAGCTATAAATTGAGAACTCTCTCCAGAATAATAATGATGATGATGATGGTGATAATATAAATTATAGAGTATTACAAAAACGGGGGTGGGGATTAGTGGTTGTAGATCTCAATTAAGAAAATTCCCAAGATGGGGTTTATGTTGGAACTGTGAAACATTGCTTGAACCAGGTTAGAGCAAGGCTGGACTTAGGGAGTGGAAGTTTGAAGACCTAACTCCATGAAATGAATGCTTTTCCATAGAATTGTACTTGAATGATCTGCCTGTTCCTGGAGCCACAAATGGTGGGCGTGGGATTCAGTCCATGTCTGTTGAGCTTCCTTTGGGAAGGGTAGACTAGAGCTTGACCTGGTCCACCTTTTCTGTGTCTTCTCCAGACCCAGAGGTTTGCAGTCCTCCCAGAAAACCCCACACATGTACCCTTGAGAGCCACTGCCCATTTCACACAAGTGTTCATTTAAGTCAGTATTGAGGTTTTATAGGTTTTAGCGAGCACCAGCTGGACAAAGAAATCAGCACAGCTGTCCTCAGTGCTGGGGCCCTGCTACTGTCTAGTGGTAGCAGTATTCTATCTGTTCCTGCTGATAAATGATCAGAAGGAATTTAAAGGCTTTTTAGGATCCCCACAGGGCGTTTGGCCAGTGAGTACTGCCAAGAACTAATCACTCCTGCTTTTTCCCTCAGCCTTTGCTTCCGTGTGTCTTTCACATCCCAGGTATTGTCTGGATTCTATCTTTGACAAAGGCTGGGTAAAATGGCAGAAACTGAGCTGGAGGCTGTGTGTGACTGCTCAGTGACTAACCCCATCTCCAGGTTCCCTGTGATCTGCTTTAGATTCAGGGGCATATGCCCACATGGAGCCTAGTTTTATACGAAAACTGCCAAATGGGACTTGAGAACTATGAAATGCTGATTAAGCAAAATGTCAGTTTAAAGAAGGCACAACAGCACACTAGAATCTTGCTACAGCTGTTGTAAAGTAAATCTTCAGTTTCTGTGATAGTGGACTTGGTATGTGTGAGCCTTCAGCAAAGTGTCCTTAGATCTATGGTAGCTGCTTAAGCAAAACTTAAGAACTCTGTTCTCTGCTCATGTGATACTGATCACTTGTCAAGTGCTTAGTGGTCTTGCGTAGCTGGTGGCTATTCTACTACACAAAAAAACAATGGACAAGGCTGGCAGAAAAGTTATGGACATCCAGAAAGTACTCTTAGGCTCCTTCTGTCTAGTATTCCCTTCTTTGGAGATTATATCTCACCTCTGTTCCAAGTTTTATATTGTCCACTCTCCAAATTCAAATTAAAAGTCAAAGCTTGTCTGTTACTGTTGCTACAGAACAGGGAGCATGTTTTTTTGGCATGGTGCTTGCTTGTCCTGTGTTTAAAAACCCTCCAGCATGAAGATGCCTGGTATGGTGTCCTTAGTCTGCCACTGTTTCCCAGGCAGGAGGTACTTGGTATCTAGAATTACTTTTGATTGTCACAGCCTGAGTGGCACAACTGACACCTAGACCATAAGTAGATGCCATGTATTGTCCTGAATAGTCTTTAATACAGGATAGCCCCCACATGAAGAATTTTCTGGCCTCCTGAAACTTTCCTGTGCTTCTTAAACCAAAGGGTCTAATTTTAGTGTTCACAAAGATGACCCATGGTGTGTGTGTGTGTGTAAAAGAAGACTTAAGAACTGTGAGTGGGTAGGTGGGAGATACATTAGGGGTAAAAAAAAAAAAAAAAAAAAGCTGGATGTGGTAAACATGCCTGTAATCCCAACACTCAGGAGTCTGAGGCAGGAGAATTTCGACTCTGAGGCCAGTCTGGGTGCGGAGAGTAGACGGCAGCCTGACTGAACTGTGTAACAATAAAAAGGAAAAAGGCTTGTTAATCCAAACTTAAAATTTTAAATCAATGTTTCTTTAAAGGCAATATAAATATATAGATTATTATAAATATAGATTATTTATAGTCTATATTTATATAGATAGATGGATGGATGGATAGATAGATAGATGGATAGATGGATGGATAGAATGATCAGTGAACACGTGACAGATATGTTTCATCACTAATAAGAAAATACAAATCGGGGCTGGAGAGATGGCTCAGAGGGTAAGAGCACTGACTGCTCTTCCAGAGGTCCTGAGTTCAATTCCCAGCAACCACATGGTGGCTCACAGCCATCTATAATGAGACTTGGTGCCTTCCTTGCCAGCAGTACATTGTATGCTTAATAAAAAATAAATCTTTAAAAAAAAAAAAGAAAGAAAATACAAAGTCAGAAACACATTGAGCTACCTGAATAGCTATAATTTAAAAAGGAACAGGCGGTGGTGTCACATGCCTCTAATCCCAGCACTTGGGAGGGAGAGACCGGTGAAAGCAACAAAAAACCTGTGAGAATGTGGAAAGGCTGGAACCATCTTGTGCTGGACTTGAGAAAGCAGGCAGTTTCTTAAAAATTGTAAAGTTACCATGCAACAAGGCGCTTCTGCCCCTAAAATATTTACCCAAGATAAATGTATACATACCCTCCAGAAAAACTTAAATATGATTGTTCATTGCAGCATTTGCTCCCAACAGCCAAAAGTAGAGACAACCCTAGTAAGTTCATAAATGATTCAATGTCAAAAATAAATAAGCTCAGTGAAAAAAGTGACAAAGTACTGTACTATTAGTAGTAATATCCAGCAGTAAGAAATCTCTAGATAGCAGATCCACCAGTGGCCGGGAGTAGCTTGGTATGGGCAGTAACTGGAAACGAGCTCCAGGGAACTGTGGAGGTGCTGAAAAGCTCTACAACATTGGTTACACAACTCTCAGTTTACTAAGGATCATTGGCTTTCAACACTTAAAAGCCTTTTATACTGATTATATTACAGGAAGTTATTTTCTCTCTTAGAATAGTAATAATTCTTAAATTCTGGCTCAAGTTTTATGTTTAAGAAAAATGTAAATGTAAACTCACATAGTTTACATAACTTAAGTCTGCCTGGTTAAAAGATATCTTCAGGCTGGGTGGTGGTGGCGCGTGCCTTTAATCCCAGCACTCGGGAGGCAGAGGCAGGCGGATCTCTGTGAGTTCGAGGCCAGCCTAGTCTACAAGAGCTAGTTCCAGGACAGGCTCCAAAGCTACAGAAAAATTTTGTCTCGAGGGGAAAAAATAAATATCTTCAGATGTCATTCATTTTTCATGCCCACATCGATGCTGAGGTCCCACACTCTGGCCCTCTCATTCTCTCTTTTTAAAGCAACCTTCATCATGATCATCAACAGCCCCCTTTCTACTGGCTACCAGCTGTAGTGTCCCTGGAGAGCATCTTATTTTCTCTCTCCTTAAAGGCAGTAAGCTGCCCTTTTTGAGACAATTCAAGGTAAAGTGTCACAAATAATAAAAATATGTTTGCCTGGGCAATGGTAAAGGGTTTGCTTACTTTTCTCTGCTTTCTTACCTACTAGGCTCTGGATTACTGCCACAGCAAGGGAATCATGCACAGGGATGTGAAACCTCACAATGTCATGATAGATCACCAACAAAAAAAGGTACCAGTCCAGCCAGGTAGCACCATATCTTTGCTGGAGGCTTGGGGAAACCTCAGCATTGTCCAGTAGCACTGTGTTGTCTGTAGATCGTAGATTTCTTCAGTAGATTGAGTTGCTGTGACTTCTCTAGTCTCCATGAAGTACATGTGACCTTGGCTATGGTCACTGGTTTTATTTTGGTTTTTGTGTTCAGAGGACCTCAGAAAGAAACTACAGTAGTAGTTTCTGCTTTGCTTTTTAGTGACCACTAGACCAAATCCTACTATCCCTAAAAAGTACACTTGGATCTCTCCAACTCTGGTTGTTTTAGCCAGTGTTAGCTTAATGACCAAATAGAGCAGTAGAGTGGGGCATGCACATAAGTCCTTCAGTAGTGCCTGAGGCTTTAGAGCTATGAATGATGGGAAATGTGTCCTGCATGAAAGTAGCATGGAGACAGAAAAAAGGCTGAGTGCTTTTGATTTGTAGAGTAAAAAACCAGGATAACTTAAAAAGGGGAAAAACTCAGAAATATTCTAAGTACTCTGCTCCAGAAATGACCTTGTCTACAGTTTCTGAAGTAGATTTTTCATGGGTACACTACGTGTGGCTGAATACCTGTAGCAGAGATGTGGTGTGGCCTTGTCAGAGGTGTGGGTGAGCATCTTGAAGTGTACCTCTCGCATTGTTTGGTCTTTCTCATAGCTCCGACTGATTGACTGGGGTCTGGCGGAATTCTATCATCCTGCTCAGGAGTACAATGTTCGCGTGGCCTCGAGGTACTTCAAGGGACCAGAGCTCCTTGTGGACTATCAGGTGAATGTGTCAGTGAAGCTGCTCTGAACTATTTTTATATTCTCTTAAGGATTTTTCTGATTACTGTGTAGTCAATTTATTCTTCTTCTTATTATTCTACTCTAAAGGTTTTTCTCAGCTACATTAACAAAGAATTCATTACTTTTATGTGTAAACGTGTATGTATGAGCATACTTGTGCTATAGCCCTCGTGGGAAGGTCAGAAGACAACTCGCAGGAGTTTGTGATCTCCACCATATTGGTTCTTAGAACCAAACTTAGGTTAGAGGCTTGACAGCCTTTATTAGCTAATTCTCTTGCTGGCTTTCTTCTTCTTCTTAAGGGAAAGGAGTGACTCTTAGTTCTAAAGTAACTGCAGAAAGGCTGAGGATGGAGCTTAGTAGTAGATACTTGCCTAGTATGGATAACGCTGTAGTGCCTCAAAAGCAAGGGCTAATCTTTAGAAGTCAGATGAGTATGAGAAACTCGGGTCAATACTTGTTGACTTAATGACCATTCCTCCTGCCTTCAGATGTATGATTACAGCTTGGACATGTGGAGCTTGGGCTGTATGTTAGCAAGCATGATATTCCGAAAGGAGCCATTCTTCCATGGGCAGGACAACTACGACCAGGTGAGCAGGTTTGGCCCTTGCTGATTTGTCACAAATGCTAGGGAAATAGCCTCTGGGGCGGGAATGAGGTGTGGAGTGTTGCTCAGTGCACATGGGCTGTGTAAGCTAACGAATTGTTCAGAATTGTGTGTGGGCATGAGGGCCCCAACCATGCAGAGACAGCCAATGCTGTCTGTGGTGAAAGTTCAGGATGGCTCTAAGAAGTAACGCAGCTCTTTGTCTGACAAAATCAGATTCTAGTCATTTGATCAGTGTCCCCAAAGATATTAGCATCTAAATTATGTTAACCCTTTAAAAGCAGTTTAGAAACTTGCATTCATGTGAGCTTTGTGTCCTTAAGTCTCTTTGTTTATTCTAGGCTGGGGTCTCTGTTAGGTCTGTAGAGATTTGGGTGGTGTGGAATTTCCTGATTCCCAGACCCAGCACAGTGTTCTGGCAAGCTCATGGGAAGCTTGTTTGGTTCAGTGTATTCTGTGTTTCAGCTTGTTCGAATTGCCAAGGTTCTGGGGACAGATGAACTGTATGGGTATCTGAAGAAGTACCACATAGACCTAGATCCACACTTCAATGATATCTTGGGACAGTAAGTAAAAAAAGGGGAGAGAGAGGGTAAGGGAGGGAGCAAGCAAGCATTTTGCTCTATTTCTGAAGTGGGAATATTACACGAAATCCAATTTCTCATTTGTCCAATTTATTTATTGAGGTTGAGTATCACTTCCTATGTAGACCAGAGCTAGTTTTGAACTCACAGCTGTCTACCAACCTTTGCTCCCCCCAAGTGTTAGGACTCCTGTTTATCAATAGAAAGTAAGTCATATGTGGACATACATGTTTCTGATCTCAGCACTTGGAAAGATGTGGTAGGAGGATCATTGAGTTTGAAGCTGGTCTGGAGTCATGAGCTCCTGTGGAAGCAAATGGATAACAAAATCATAATGTTAAAGCATGGCTTTTTAAAAAAAATTCTTTTTATTTTGTATGTGGGCATGTTTTACTTGTTTTCATGTATATGCAGCATGTGTGTGCTTGGTGTCTATAGAGCCAGAAAAGGGGTCCTCTGGAACTGGAGTTATCAATAGTTAAGAGCTACCATTTGGACATAGTTCACTGGAAGCGCAGCCAGTTGTATACAGAGGTTTCTGTCCTGCCCAGTCCCACAGCTGTTCAGTCCCAAAGAAACACACAGAGGCTTATATTAATTATAAACTGTTTGCCCTATTAGCTCAGGCTTATTATTAACTAGCTCTTACAACTTAAATTGACCCATAATTCTTGTCTATGTTTAGCCACGTGGCTTGGTACCTTTTTTCAGTGATGCATTCTCCTCTTGCTTCCTCTGCATCTGGCTGGTAACTTGTCTCTGCCTTTTCTCTTCTCAGAATTCTAGTCTGGTTGCCCCACTTATACTTCCTGCCTGGTTACTGGCCAATCAGCATTTTATTAAACCAATTCAGAGTGACAAATCTTTACCATGTACAGGAGCATTCTCCCACAACAACCAGTGCTCTTAACCACTGAGCCATCTCCCAAAGCTGCACATGCTTATTTTGATGGCAAATATTAAAAGCTATGCCTTTTCAAATAAGTGGATAGCTTATTTCTGAAGTAAGTTTTTTAATAAATATTAAGACATGCTTAAATTTCAGGTACCATGCAGGTTTTCATGGTTTAGGTATTTTTTTTATGGGTTATTTTGTTGTTTTGACAAGGTCTTGCTGTGTAGCCCTGGCTGGTCAGCCCAGCTTCAGTGCAGTATGTTAAAAGTAAATATTTGGGTGATGGTCTTTCATACATTATTTTATAAAACCACTTGTTTCTAAAGCCAGCCTTCTAAATATCTACTGACGATTGCCTCACATTGTCAGGCCTTATTCACAGTTGATGAAAAAAAAAAGGCAGAAGAATAATGCTTACTCAGATGCAGATGTTTTAAATAGACTGAGCAGTTTCATGTCAGCATGCCGTGGTTATAGTGGGGGCACCAGGCTGTACCCACACCAGCCTGTTCTGAAGTAGGTACTGAGAAGAATGAGCTTCAGCTGCTTCACAGAGTGCAGCATTCTAAGGGTTGGTTTGTGTTAGGTCTATTAGAGGAGGTTTTTCATGTATTTAGTCTCAGAATACTAATGATGCACTTTTTGTAGGCATTCACGGAAGCGTTGGGAAAACTTTATCCATAGTGAGAACAGACACCTTGTCAGCCCCGAGGCCCTAGATCTTCTCGACAAGCTCCTGCGGTACGACCATCAACAGAGACTGACTGCCAAAGAGGCCATGGAGCACCCATACTTCTGTGAGTGTCTCCCTTTATCTTTGATGTCAGTCAGAAAACTAGGTATTTGGATTATATCAACCTAGGAATTTGGCTTCAAATCTTATTCATTATTCTAGATCACTGAGATCAATTTACAGGTGATTTTATTAGTTCCTGAAGATGTTTGTTTAATTCACTGTTAGTAATACCTCTGAGGCGATGCTATCTACCCATTCCCATCATCCTGGACTTGTATACTGAAGGTATCCAAGATTCTTGTTTGTTTTTCGAGACAGGGTTTCTCTCTGTAACTTTGGGACCTGTCCTAGAACTCACTTGGTAGACCATTCTGGCCTCGAACTCACAGAGATCCTCCTGTTTCTACCTTCTGAGTGTTAGGATTAAAGGCATGCGCCAGCACTGCCTAGCAAGTTTTTTTTTTCCAAGTGTGAAAATATAATCGGAGATAATTTTTTCCCTTTAAAGAAATTAGTTAAAAGTAGGAAGATCAGCTGGGTGGTAGTGATGCACACCTCTAGTCCCCAGCACTTAGGCAGAGGCAGATGAATCTCTAAGATCAGCCTACTTTATAGAGCAAGTTCCAGGACATCCAAGGCTACACAGTGAAACCCTGTCTCAAAACAAAGCAAACAGACAAAAAGGTAGTGAGATGACTCTAATGGTTTCTAAAGGAAGCAGTATGTGAATAAGAGCAACCTGAGGTGAGCAGGCAGCTGTGACTGCTGGGCTCTGATATTTCCCACAGCATGACTGTGTGCCTTTTGCACTTGCTTGTGGTTTGAGTATATCTTTCCATTGAAAGTCTCATGAACTCTTCACCCGTGTGGAGGCAGAGATGGCTCAGCCTAGTCATGGAAGGGGCTGGGAAAGGAAGAAGCTGAGTAGTGACTTGACTCTCATTTCATTCTGTTCTTTGACCCCTTTGTGCGCTTTTCCTTTCCTTTTTTCCTTTGGAGTTTAGCTAATTCCTAGTAATTGTAATGAATATGAAGGACTTACTATGGTCTTAAACCTAGGACAAAAATTTAAGGAAACAAGAAGTTGAAAAGGGTCTTCTCTTTCAGCCTTCTGAGTTCTGGACTGCTGACATTCCATTGTCTGCTTCTCATTTCAAACACAAAGCTGTTTTTACTCTTCAAGTTAGGCCACTTTAAGGATACTAATGTCACCCGGAGTAGTGGCACACACCTTTAAACCAAGCACTCGGGCAGTCAGTGGGATGCATAGTAAAACTCTGTCTTAAAACAACAACAACAAATAGCCAGGCATGGTGACACACACCTAAGAATTGGGAAGGCAGAGGCAGGTGGATCCCTGAGTTCCAGTCCACCCTGGACTAGAGAGTGAGTTCCATGAGAGCTTGGGCTACCCTGTCTGAAAAAACAAGCAAACAAACAAACAAAAACAAAATAAAAAGCAGTACTGGTATAAACTCATGAGGCAAATGCATACGGATTGCAAATTTGAGGCAATCTAGGATATATAGTTAGACTCTGTCTCAGAAATAATAACAAAAACAACCTGATACTTCAGATAATTGTTTGATTGCTTTTCTAAATAAACTGCATATTTCAGTCTGCTTAAAATTGATAGACTGCCACTGGCTCTTTTATTCGCCCTTTTTATAACGTGCTCATTGTCCATGCTTTAAAGAATTTAAAGGCTAGGTATTAGGTTGGTATGCAAAGAAGAAAGGTTGGTATGCAAAGAAGAAATCACAAGAAATTGGTGGTTAAGTTAGGGTTGCTGTGCCTTTCAGCAGCCAGGTCTGTATTCTAAGGAAGTAGAATTACCTCCAAATAATTCCCCACTGGGCATGACCACTACCCTGACTGAGCTGCAGCCTAAGGTTGAGTTCAGTGTTAGTCTGAGCAACAAATAAAATTTTCAGAAGTAGTTGAGGCTATGACATAGTAGAAGATTGATTGCCTAGCGTGCATGAGACTGGGTGCTATTCCTTGCCTTGAGGACAAAAAGAAAAGGAGTCCATTCCTGATCCTGGTGCCTGGTTCTTGTGTGACCTGAGTTCCTCATAAATGTCCGTCTTGGTGCATATAGAAGAGGAAAGGCGGGTGCTGATGTGTGGACCTGTGCTCCTCTCTTGCAGACCCTGTGGTGAAGGAGCAGTCCCAGCCTTGCCCAGAGAACGCCGTGCTTTCCAGTGGCCTCACCGCAGCACGATGAAGCCTGGAGAATCGACGGTAATGCGGCACTGATGCTTGCCAATAAAACCAACCAACCAAACAAAAACTTGAAGGAAACTACAGTGTGATAAAAAGAAATTCTAATCATTCCTTCTAAAGGCAAAGAAGAGTAAAGACCTAAAGCCTGTCAAAAGCAAGAAACTCCCCAGTACTAGTCTGCAGGGAGCTGCGTTGTGCAGTGTGGCAGCGCATAGTGCAGGATCTGAGGGACTCTCCCTTTGGAATGCATGGGAGATGAGACGCTCGGAGTTGTTGTGCACGTACCTGCGTTTAACAGGATACCACTGTTGAATTAACCCGTTCGGTCAACAAGCTCTGAATATCTGACTTCCTATCTATTCCATTGTGGTCTGGTTTTCTTTTGTGAGAATTCAGGCTCAAGTTTTAGCAAAAGTCAGCAGTCTGTTCTGACACACCAGCCTCATTTACAAAAGAAAAAAAAAAGAAAGAAAAGAAAAAGAAAAAAAAGATTAAAACAGTGACAGTATTTTTTTTAAGCTCTTTTACAAATTCATGTGTTATGTATTTTTTTATGACATGAGCTCTCCAGGAAATGTACCTCATTCCTGCAGTTTTCTAAGTATATTCCTTTGGAGGCAAACTGCGGTCACTCTCACCACGTCCTCTATAGTGTCAGAGATGGCACTATAAATCTTAAGATGCCATGAACAGGTCCCAGGCACATTAGAAGTTCCATGCTGTGTGCATAACTTGGGGCTCACCTTTATTGATTTGCCTAACTGTTGAATCTTGTTTCTTTTTTGAGTTTTTCCCCCCTGCCTTGTAAGGAAAACCTCACCATTTCTCAGCACAGCTTTGTGTGGGCACCTCCTTTAATGTACCACTCTAAAACAGAGACTACTTTTGTTCACAACCGTAGCTGCAGCCGCAAAGTTAGTCTTCAGGCAGGTCAAAGAGGGAAGGAAATTTTCTATTAGGATTCATTCAAGAAAGACGTCACATGTACAAAAGGCAAACCCGCCACCTTCCCTCTTTTTAATCCTGTGACAAACAGGTCTGGCTACAATCGGGGTGATGGCATTTACAGCTCTGATAGGTCATACATGAATGTGATGGCAAAGAAGTCTGGCATGCAGGCGCTTGCTTGTGGGCAAGGTTGTCCCATGGTTCCTGCAACTGGCTGGAGTGGGATGACCAGGGCTGGGGGGAGGAAGTGGGGCTCCTGGAGCGAGTGTCAAAGCTTTATAGATCCACTGTGCTAACTTTGTGTTAGCAGAAAGAGATAGATTTGGTTTGTTTGGTTTTGTTTTGTTTTTGTTTTTTTAGGGCTGATTTCATTTGGGGGGCTGGTCACTGACATGGTTTGTCACCTAGTCCCTTCTCCTTGGCTGCGGAGCCATGCCTCAGCTCTGGAGACCTAACATGCTTGGGCATCTACCCCATCACACTTAGGGTTTCTTCATTAACTATTTAATAATGCCATACATTTTTAAAAGGTTAGATTGTTTGTTTGAAACATCTGTTTACATTCCAAATTCCAATAAACTTGTATTGGTATTGGTAGCAGGTCCATCTCTAAATGCAGATTCTATTTTGTCGTTTGGTCTGTGGGAACTTAAAAGACAAATTAACTCTTTTCTTGGTAGTATGGAGTTGAGTTTATAGGTTAAAAAGTAAGATTCTGGGCCAGTGACATGGCAGGTAAAGGCATTTGCTGCAAAGACTGATGCCCAGAGTTCAGTCCCCAAAATCTACACGGTGAAGGGGAGAGCCTACTCCCACAAGCTGTCCTCTTCCCACACTTGCGCTGTGGCATGTAAACACACACAATAAATAAAGTTTTAAAATCTTTAAGATCCTTTATGAAGCCAAAGCATTGCCATGCAGTTAAGGCTCTCATGCAGATCTGCCTCCTTGCATCACCTTTTGTGTATCGATGTGCTATACATTTGTTCTTCCTGACACTCGGAAACATGACATGGACACTGCTGAACCTGTGTTACATGTCAAATAGCAAACCTCAAGTGTTGGCGATTACTATGGGCTTTCTCATGTACCCTTTGGGGAATGTGTTACCTTATGTTTTTCCTGTTTTCTAACCTCATCGCCTTGATTACCCATGCTTCGCTTCTCTCTTTAAGTTGTTCAAGAGCCTGTTATAGGGTCTCAATTGAGCAGTAACCCCAACTCTTTGTCCTGGGTCCTCCAGAGACAGTGAAAACTTCTGTGAGAAGAGTTGACCATGTTCCCCGACCCTCCTCTTTGGCATGCATGCTCTAAAGAGGTCCTTGAGTGACAGCTCAGCGGGGCGTGCCTGTACGTTACCTCTCTTCCCCCTTAGCTGTGGAACATCCTTGGGCTTAATGCTTGCTCCCTCTGGATCTGTACTCTGTCTAGGCTGATCTAGTAGCCCTCTCACCTCTCTCCAAACCTATCTTGATCCAGGTGTACCTGGGTCCAGCCCCTAGAGTTTGGAGAGTTTTAAAGCGTGTGTGTGCGTGTGCATGAGAGAGACAGAGAGACTTACATTTAGACTAAACTGGTAAATTTAGCCACTCAGTATCCTTCACATGAATACATACATCTTAAATTCATCTCGGTAATTTTCTTTTGTTTGTTTCATTACCTTATAACAAGTTAAAAGTGCCTATGACAAGGACTTAATTATTCCCTAATGAAAAGCAAACCGTGGGGAACAGGGTAGTGTTGCACTGTCATCTCAGGTACTGCCTGTGTTCAAGACCGGCAACTGGTGCGCTAAGCAGAGGCTCCGGCCCCAGGGCTGACTCCAGCTCATAAGGAGCATGACCTCAAGGTTGCCTGGGCTAAGAAAGCCATGCTGAGAATGTTACTAAGAAGTGTGTTGGTAACATTTCGTTCTTTTCAGGCGCCACTCAGTTGAACCTGGCTCCTGTCCCTGTTGTGGGTGGCTGGGTAGAAGCCATTCCCTATGTAAAGAGAGCATGTGTTACTGAGGCCTGGTTTGGAGCAAAGTGCCCTGCCAGGCCTCCTCGTGGACCTTCCCTTAACATATCCATGCCTACCTGGCTTAGGGCACATGGGTCCTCTCGCAGAAAGGAAAGCAATCTCAGGCTGACTGCTGAGAGAAAGGAGCTGGGGTCCCGGAGGCTTAGAGAGGTGGCTGGGTGGTGGGGTGCAGGTGAAAGAAAAGGATCCAATAAGAAAAATATAAAGGTAGGCTTTGAACAGCTCGTACTTCCTGAGAATGAAACCAGGGGTCACTAAGCTCCTGTCACAAATGTGCCTGGAGAGGATACTGCCCCTGGCTTGGGTCCAATGGCCCTTGAGAGGTAGTTGCCAAGGGCCTTGGTCTGTACCTACTCAGGGAAACAACCTAGATTCTCCGGGATCATGGCTGCTATGTCAGCACAGCTTGGGGAAGGAACAATGGGAAGAATTTATATGTGTGTTGAGATCAGTGTAGGAGCCAGTTAACTGTTTCCTTTAATGTCAGTTCAGATTTCCAGACACTCAAAGGGAAGGGCAGTCTCCCTCTTGCGCATGAGTGAGTGGTTAAGAATGCCATCCCTTCTGAAAGCAAAAGCAAGCAGATCTTGTGAGTTTGCTGGGGAGTTTAAAAAATTAAAACTGAAGTGTGTCCTGCCATTAAACAAATTCCAGTGTATGAATGATGGAAAGGGAGGTGGCCAGGAGCGCTTGCTTTTGCGCTGGGGGGTGGCGATCTTTGTCGTAGTAGCTGGCAAGGTTGGATTATGCAACTGATGCATACTTTTGTGTCAATACTCAACAATGTGCTACAAATGTGACACTTAACCCTGAACTGCATGTATTGGGGATTTCAAAAAGAAAAAAAAACCACAAACTTTGAATCAATAAATTTAAGTTTTTCACTTGCTGGCTCTTCTTGCTGTAAATGGTGACTAAGAGTTTGGGGCAGAAATCTTGCTATCCAGAGACAAGCTTGGATGATCTTGAAGAACCAAGGAGCCTTCTGTTTGCAGGAAGACAGCGTTGCCTGTGTTGTTGGTGACTCTTCCACGTGAACACTGCGCCCCAGTTCCACGGTGTATCCCTAGATGACTGACATGGGCTGCCATGTCCACAATGTCTGATCTTCCCAACTAGGAACCACAGTTGCTGGGACCTTGGCTTGCCTTCCCTGTCTTGGGGGAGGGGGAAGCACCAGCATACACTTGGAGCTTCGAAGACGTGCATGGTGGCTGAGGCCATCAGTTTGCTGTGAAGACTTTAGGAGTGGGACTGGAGTGTTGTGGTAGATTTGTTCTCTAGTTTCTCAGTGGCATCACTCAAGGCCCCTGCTTCTCAGGACTGACTGATTTTGTTACAGGACTTTAACCTTGGGACCCAGGCTTGGGCATTTGTGAAAATCTCTCCCCACCACTCCTTGCAGCATACATGTGATTGTGTACCATCATTTGGCTGGTGGTAGGGGTCTTGCTTTTATTCCTGACTGATCGCTCTGGATTGGAACCTTGGATAAAAGCGGAAGAGCTTGGGTGGAATGTAATTTCTTAACATGCATGGGCAGCTTTTCTCACCTATTGATCAGGAGAAAGAAACTTTCTCCCAAGGGAAATTTCCACAGAGTGACTGAGATCTTAGTGGATGCTTCATTGTGGTCTCTACAATCTAGTCACCAGCTTTACCATGATGGGTATGAAAGGCCATCCCAGACAGCTAGCTGCTTGCAGAGGCAAGTTGAGAATCATTTGAGCCCGCCCGCTGCCCTTCAATGAGTGGACTCAGCCCTTTCCTGGAATAAATACCAAGTCCTCGGCTTCTTAGACTCAGTACCTCAGTAAGTGTGTCAGGTCTGAGACCCTAGGGCTGGACCTCCTGTCTGGCTTGTGGGACAGTCACTATTTGCATAAGCACCTGAACTTGAAGGATAGGGCAAGAGAAATGACTGTGACATAATGTGGCCAGAGTTCCTCTCCAGAAGGCAGGAACTCTGCCTTCTAGAGTGTCAAAGATCAGGAAGAGGACACTCCAAGGCCTGTGCTCATGCAGCCGGTGTCCCATCGAGTGGAGAAGCCAACCTTTTCCCTGTCCCAGGTGGCCTGCCTCTCACTCTGGCTCTGATTGATTAATGCCCTCTTTCCCCTCCTCCCATCTCTCCCCAGGTCTGTTGCGGTTCCTCATACTTTTCCATAAGCAGAACAAGAGCAAAATCAAACGTCTTAACGCGTGTAGCGAGATCACGTCCCGAGAGCAGACACACAATGGTGGCAGGCTTGGCGAGCACGAACTAGACCACCTGAAGGGCAGCCCACCACCGTAAATCAGACCTCACTTCCGAATGTAAAAGGTTCACATGCCTTTGGCTTCCTGTTGACTTCCTCCCGACCCAGAAAGCATGGGAAATGTGAAGGGTATGCAAAAGTGGTTGTTGGTTACTGTTGCTCCCCGTGCCCTTGGCCCGTCCCATGGCTGCCTGTTGCTCCAGCAGATCCCAAGGACTAGCTGACCACAGACTCCACAGACGGGATGGGGGCAGTGTATGGCATGATGGGCAGTTACATATTATTATTTTAAAAGTATATATTATTGAATAAAATGTTTTAAAAGAAGTGGATGTAGAGTGTTCAGTATGGAAGGGGCCATTGACCAAGACCAGGGAGGACAATGACCAGGCTCTAACTAGAGGGAAGCAGGGAGGGCAGGGCCTGTGTCAGGCAGAGTGGCGTGAACAGCCTGGGTTGCTGCAGAGGTGGGGCGAGCTGGGCCTTGCCTTGATTCCCCATCATTTGTTCACCCTCACCTCTTCCACATGAGGAGTGGCTCAGCATGGCCCCCATGGTGACTTCAGGAAGAGTCTGTTTCTTTAGAGCTCATGCCTCAATAATTTTTTTTTTCTGAGACAGGGTTCCTCTGTGTAACAGCCCTGGCTGTCCTGGAACTAGCTCTTGTAGACCAGGCTGGCTTCAAACTCACAGAGATCCACCTGCCTCTGCCTCCCGAATGCTAGGATTAAAGGTGTGCGCCGCCACCACCCACTACACCTCAACATTTTATTCTGTCACTCAGTCACACCCACTCCCTTCAAGTCTTGGAGGCAGGTTGAATCTGCTATCCAATGGGAGGGAGGGGATCAAGGCCAAAGATGCTTTTCATCCTGTCCTGAGCCCCCCACCCCCAGGAAAGGCAGGGAAAGCACGTGTTCACGCGTGCACACATACAGGCTTCACACGCGCACACCAGGGCTTCAGTGGAAGCAGTCATTGTTAACGGGAAACAAAGCCAGTTTAGAGTGCTCTTTCCTTAGTCCTCCTCACTGATCCTAGAACAGCTGTGCAGGGGAAGTAAACACAGTGAACACAGCTGGGGTTTGTGACCAACCTTGGGCCACTAATCATTCTCATGCTGCCCGTAGAGCTCGGAGACATGGGCAGGTTTGAAGCAGGTTGGGGTGTAGGCTTGCTCCTCACAAGGGCCACTTTCTCTGTACCCTTCTGCCTCTTGTTTTGAGTGGCCATGTGAATCCAAGTGTGAACACACAGTATTCAAGTAGTTATGCGGAAAGACTATGACAGCCCCTACAGGGCCACCGTGGACCCACTTATGTCAGATCCAGTCAGTTCTCCAGGTGTGAGAGCTTGACACTCCCCATCCCACCCCACCCCACCACTGGACACCACTGACCAGTGGACTCAAGCACCTTGCCTTGGTTTCTCTTCGCACCACTGTCTCCTAGAGTGCTTTTCAATCAAGGCTCCAGAAGTTCCATTGGTATTGCAGCATCAATGACACATCATGATTCTCATTGGTAGTCCAGCATCAATGACACACTCACGAATCCCATTGGTAGTCCAGCATCAATGACACACTCACGAATCCCATTGGTATCCAGCATCAATGACACACTCACGAATCCCATTGGTAGTCCAGCATCAATGACACACTCACGAATCCCATTGGTAGTCTAGCATCAATGACACACTCACGAATCCCATTGGTAGTCCAGCATCAATGACACACTCACAAATCCCATTGGTAGTCTAGCATCAATGACACAAATCCCATTAGTATCCCGGCATCAATGACACACTCACGAATCCCATTGGTATCCAGCATCAATGACACACTTACAAATCCCATTGGTATTCTAGCATCAATAACTCGTTCACTTGCTCTTGCAATGTTCACTGTGGGTATGTGCTGTCTCCACAGACCTGTCTGCAGTTAAGGCCCTGTGCAGATGTGGAGGAACAGATTCACAGGAATGTGGAGATCCCTTAATGCTCATGAAGAGCTGGGAAGCCTAGTTTGGTTTCTCCTCCTTTTTAGCCCCAGCTCTCCTTCCCTTCCCAGCATAGAAGTCTTGCTTTTCAGAAACACCTGGCCTATCAGATACTCTTGGGTTTTGGGGGTGGCTGGAGAGGAAAGGGAAGGAGGAGTCTTCACTTTGATTTTGCCTTTGAGAAAAGCATATGGAGCCTGCTAACCTGAGAACCCATGTAGCCCCTCCACTGCACACATGGGCCATCAGAGGACCCTTACATCATCAGTAGTCCTGTATGTCTTTCCTGACAAGTTAGCATGCTTGTAGTAAACAATTCAAATGTCATCAAAGTTAATAGTTAAAGCCCCTTTAAACCATATTAACCGTTATTCAGTTTGATCTGTTTTTTTTTTCCATGTTCCTATACACCCTTACTATCTTCTAAAACTTATAGGGACTTTCAATGATGCAAATGTAAGAAAATGTTACATTCTTTTTCTAAAACATTTCTAGTTGAGAGCCATACTCCGAGTCAGAATGTATACATCTGCCTCACCCCTCTCCACGGCTTCGGGGCATTCCACTGTGTGATAAGCCACGGTTACAGCAGTTCCTTCAGGAACTAGGGACTGTTTCTAGTTTTTCAGAATTGCTGAGTAAGCAAATCTGCTCCACATTTATAGATGGGCCATACATAGGATAAAAATTACTTTTTAAAGGGGTATAGTTCAGCTTTCCCTTCCAAAAATTGTATTATGTGTGTCTATGTGTGCATGGTGAGATGGGGGGTGGAGCGTGGCAGAGCAGGGGGGCAGTGGCCAGAGGGCCAGGAGGTGGAGAAGATGGACTATCCTTCCCAGTAAGAAGTTTCTTTTTTTCGGGCTCTTAACACAAGGTTCCTCTCAGATGCACTGTGCTGAGAAGTCAGACTCAAAAGGCTGCATTCCAAATGATACCATTTAAGGAGGGATGGAGAGGAGATCACAATTGTCGGAGTGAAGTATGGCCTCTGGGGCTTAGCATCACTTCCTTTTGGGGTGCTGTAGCATAGATGTGATGTTACACAAGCCACCTTTGTCAAAAGTTACCCACTGTAAAGGGTTCATCCGTCTGCTGATAAACTTGGAAGTATTTTTAAAAATCATCACACACGGGCCCAACAGAGCCCCACATGGCCGTCCCGCTCAGGCTAGTAGGAACTTTGGCAGCAGCCCAGGTCCCTGTCCTTCATCTGCCCCCTTAGGCTTTCAGAGTTCAGGGCGCTCCCCTGCTTCTGCTCTGACCAAAGTGCGTAGCTGCTCAGGTCACTACTGTGCCAGACCATCACCCCAGCGGCCGAGAGAGGTGGAGAGGAAGCTCTGCACGCCACTGCAGTGCCTCCCCGTGCGTCCCAGGGACAGGTGCTCTGGGAGAATTTCTAGACAAAGCTCACCTGGATACCTGCTGCTCCCTGAGTGTTAGCTGCTGACCAGAACCTTGTACACTGAAAGGGATGTGTACAGCCACTGATGCTTGAAATGATACCTTGGTCATTACATCTGTACATTTAAAATCCAGTTTGTGGCGTGTGTGTATAGGTATGCACACACAAGTAGGTGTGTGTATGTGTGTGTGTGCGCGCATGCGCGCATGTGCATGTTTGGAGGTCAAGATACAGTGTCTTCCTCGGGCACTCTCCATCTTATTTTTAAGATCTTAGGTTCTCTCACTGAACCTAGAGCTCTCTTATTTGGTTAGATTGGCTAGCCAGCAAGCCCCGGGGACTTTCCTGTCTCCACCACCTTGCTGGAATTACATGTGTGATTTAAACGTGGGTTCTGGAGGATCAAACTCGAGCCCTTATGCATATGTGGAAACTGAGTCACCTCCCTGGCCCACTTGTCATTCTTGTTTCATAGCAACAAACAAGCTGAAACTGACACCTTGTTTAAACTTCCATGGGTCAATACCTTCAAAACTTAACAGATGTCAGATGTGGTGGCGCATGTCTTTAATCCCAGCACTTGGGCCAGAGAAAGGTGGATCTCTGTGAGTTTGAGGCCAGCCTGATCTATATAGCGAGCTCCAGGACAGGTTTCAGGCAGCCAGGGCTATATAGAGAGACCATGTCTTTTATCATCATCATCATCATCATCATCATCATCATCATCATCATCATCATCATCATCATCATTATTGGTCTTTTGAGACAGGGTTTCTCTGTGTAACACCGCTGGCTGTCCTGAAACTCACTCTGTAGACCAGGCTGTCCTGGAACTCACAGAGATCTGCCTGCCTCTGCCTCCTGAGTACTGGAATTAAAGGTGTGTGACCCCATGAACCAACCTGAGAGACCCTGTCTTTAAAAAAGCTTCCTGGGTAATGTAGGGCATGGTGGTATGCAGCTATAGTTCTGGCACTCAGGAAGCTGATTCGATGCAGGAAGATTGAGAGTTTGAGGCCAGCCTGGGGGATAGTGAGACCCTGTTCTAAGAAACAAACAACACCTTTAGTAAGCCTTCAGTAGGTTAATCAGCTGCTGTGTCCATGCATGGCTTTGGGGAACTTGGGCCTCACTAGGATGTTGAGGGAATGAAGAAATGACAGACATAGACAGAAAGCTGAGCCGGTTAGACCAGGCTCTCTGCTGGAGAAACCACAGCGACCCGAAGCTCAGCATATCTATATGCGGTTGGATAGGGAGGTAGGGCTGTTGCCTACAACTGACAAGGGGACTAGGAGTTACTACAGATAGGTAGGGTTTATGTGTACAGCTGCATCAAGGACACGGACTTAACTTATGTTGGTAGAAATGGTCTCTATGAGGGAGCAGTCTTCAGGGGTAGGAAGCTATGATGGACATTTTTGCGCACACTCTCAGCATCCACTCTAGGACCAGAGGAAGGCTTCACCATTCCTTCATGGATCTGAGGCTCTGGGATCCTTGATGGCTGTACCTGTGTCAACAGCACACATTCACTCAGGACTTTATTCCTGTCCTGAAACCCTGTCCTGAAAAACAAAAACAAAAAATTATATCTCCCAGAGGACCGGAGTTCAATTCCCAGCACCCACATCAGGTGACTCACAACTACCTATAACACCAGCTCAAGGGCACCAAATGCCTCTTTAGCCTCTGTAAGCATGCACGTGTGTGTGTGTGTGTATGTGTGTGTGTGTGTGTGTGTGTGTGTATGTGTGTGTGTGTGTAATCATTAAGGGGTTGGAGAGATGGCTCAGTGGCTGAGAGCACTGATTGCTCTTCCAGAGGTCCTGAGCTCAATTCTCAGCAACCACATGGTAGCTCACAACTATCTATATTGGGATATAATGCCCTCTTCTGGCATGAAGTCATACATGCAGATACAGTACTCATATACATAAAATAAATAAATCTTTAAAAATAAAATCAATCATTAAAAATTAATGTTCAAGTTGAGCCATGGTGGTGCATGTCTTTAATTCCAGCACTCAGGAGGCAGAGGCAGAGCCAGGTGGATCTCTGTTAGTTCAAGACCAGCCTGGTCTACAAAGCAAGTTCCGGGACAACCAGGGCTGTTACACAGAGAAACCCAACAATATTTTAGATAAATGGTCTTCAAACACTTCAGAGATCTACAGAATATGGCATTTAAGATGTTTTAATAACCTAAGGCTTTTCATGATGGTGAGACATGTCTGCTCCTGGCAGCACCACTGTAATTCCAAAAAGGATGAGGGCCATCAAAGAACCTCCATATGGAATTTGCTTTCAGTGTGGCAAAGTTATCCACTGGGCAAGAAACTACCCTTGCCTTGACTTCTGACAGTATGTTGTCCAAACTGAACAAGCAGGACACAAAAGAAAGCAACTGCCAAACTTTGCCACACAAAATAGGATAGTCCTTTAAAATTCTTGCTTCACAAAAAATTCTATCAGATACTCTAGCCCTGTGGGCTAAAGATGGATGCCCCAATGTTGCAGAGCAACCTTGTGTGACTGTCCAGGCAGACAGATGTCTCTGTTACTTCTTAGTTTTGGAAAGTGCTTGCTCTGCCCTTCCTGTTTACTCAGGTAATATTATGTACTTCCCAGGTCCTCTGATGGGTCTGAAGATTAGATACTTATAGTTTTCCTTAGTTTTGATAGAAAGTAAATCAGATACAAAACTTTGGGCTCACCAAGATAGGATAGGTAATGGGGCATTTTCTTTGAATTTCCCAATATTAATGGTCCAAACATTGTGAATGTAATTCTTTCCTGATAATTGTTCTTATTGTATATAGTTTTACTATGCTACAGCTAAAATCTTTCCTTTTATTTAGGCAAAGAGAGGGAAATGTTGTGGAATATTTGTATGCCCTGTGAAGAGGTATTGCTATGACTGGTGTAATAAAAATCTGAATGATCAATAGTTAGGAGGTATAGGCAGGATTTCTGGGGAGAGAAAGGAAGAGGAGGAGGAATCTAAATGCACAGAGACATGGAGAGGAAACAGGAGGTATAAGATGGAAGAGAGGTAATGCCACATGATAGGATATAGATTAATATAAATGGGTTAATTTAAGTTATAAGAGCTAGTTAGGAATGAGCCTAAGCTATAGGCTGAGCTTTCATAATTAATAAGAAAACTCCATATCATTATTTGGGAGATGGCTGGAGGAACAGAAAAAGACTCATTGCACATTGCAGGGAGGGAATATGTTAAAACCGGGCCCATTTACCTATATTCTCCTTGCCTCTGATCATATAGTCTTTTCTGCACCCAAACCTGGGATCATAGTATTTTAGGATTACTATTGTTGTATAGGTGGACTTTTCCATCCTGCCAGACAGTTCCCAAATAACCACATGGAGGCTTATTAATTATAAATGCTCAGTCATAGCTTAAGCTTCTCACTAACTAGCTCTTACATTTTAAATTAACCCATATTTCTTATCTATGCTCTGTCATATTTCTCAGTACCTTTTCTGAGTATGACAAATTCATCTCCTGCTTCTTCTGCATCTCCTGACTACTCCTCAACACTGTCCTTCTTTTTTCCAGGGCCCTCTTAGTCGGGTTCTCCCACCTAACCTTTTTCTGCCAAGCTATAGGTCAGGCAGCTTCTTTTTTAAACCAATCATAGTGATATATATTTACACAGGGACCTGGCCAGTGAGACAGAAAAAGATTTGTTACACATTCCTGGGGGAATTATGCTAAAACCAAGCTCATTTACCTATATTGCCCCTGCCTCTGATTATATGGTCTTTACTGTACCCATATCTGGGATCATAGCGTCTTAGGGTTACCCATTGCTGTAATGAAACACCATAACCAAGCCATAATCAAAGCAACTTGGAGAGGAAAGGTTTATTTGCTCACAGTTCCATATAACAGTTCTTTATCAAAAGCATTGAGGGCAGGAACTCAAGCAAGGCAGGAACCTGGAGGCAGGAGCTCATGCAAAGGCCATGGAGGGTGCTCCTTACTGGCTTGCTCCACTCAGCTTGCTCAAACTGCTTTCTTATAGAACCCAGGGCCACCAACCCAGGGATGGCACCACCCAAAATAGGCTGGGCCCTCCCCATAAGTCATTAATTAAGAAAATGCCCTACAGGCTTGCTTACAGCTGGATCATATGGCAGCAATTTATCAATTGAAGCTCCCTCCTCTCTGATGACTCGAGCCAGTGTCAAGTTGACATAAAACTATCCAGTACACATATTAACCTTCGACCTCAATATAAGGAAGACCAAGCACAGTACACATAGATATTTACTGAAGATGAGTAGCTTGGAGAAGCAACACTTTCCTTTGTCCCAGTGTTACTGGTTCTTAAGATCACACATACCAGTGGTGTTTTCATTTTAACTAAGAAAATTGCATGGTGAGCTAACAAACCTGCTACAATAGGGCTAGGGAGATGGCTCAGTGGGTGAGAGTATTTGCTGCACCAACATGGGATCTGAGTTCATATCTCCAGAGCCCTTGTAAAGGCTAGACATGGCTGAGGACACCTGTAAGCAGAATTGTGGAGAGTGGAGACAGGAGGATTGCTGGGTTTTGCTGGCTGCTAGCCTAGTTCCAGCTTTAGTGACAGACCCTATTTTAAGGGACTAAGAGAGTGACAGAGCAAGCTATCTAACATCCCTGTCTGTCTTCCCACATGAGGACATATGCACACATGGGTTATGTAGTCCATATCCAAACAGAGAAAGAAAAAAAAGACACTTTACAGAGTTTTTCTGGGCAGATGAATGGCACAGGTCACCTCCAGTTATGAGCAGGCCCACAGCTGAATGAGTTTGGACCTGCAGAGTGGAGAGACAGTACTGGCCCCACTGTGACCTGGAGTCCAAAGTCCAAGACTGAGTCACTGACTCAACACATGCTTAGGGGACAACTACTTCCAACTGTGGGTGTTTGGTTTGACCCTGGGAGGACATCTGTGAGCAAGACAGACCAAATTCATTCTCTGAGAAGTTCAAAACTGAGCAGGAGGAAAGTAAATGAGTGGTGAGCGAGTTACTGTTTAGTCTGTCAAGGGGTGATGAACAGATAAGTCAAGGAAGGAGCTCAGAGCAGTCAGAGTATGAAGGGTGGGGTCTCAGAGAGGCTACATCAAACCAATTGCCTTGAAGAGTAGTAAATCAAACAGCAGTCACCCAAGATTCTTGTCTGTCTGGAACTTCAGAATATAACCTGATTGCAAAGAGGAGGGTTTTGTGTGTGGTCGTGGTGGTTCGAATAAGAATGGCCCCCGTAGGCTTGTCTATTTGGATGTTTGATTCCCAGTTCATGAACTGTTTAAGAATTAGGAGGCGATGTTAACAGGGCCCTAGACCTCAACACAACTGACTTCATGATGGAAATGCCTTTGAGGCTATAAAATTCAGCATAAAGACTGTACCACCTATCAAACTAAAACAAAGTCCTAATCCATCAAAGTCCATAGTTCTGAGGAAGTTTCTAAGTGTACTAACCTTGTTTTTTGACTTCTGTAGCTCTGCTTCAGGCTAACTGTTCTGGTTAACTGAAGAACGCTAACCCAGAACATGTGTTTTGTTTTGGTCTTATTTTGTTATGGCCACATCATGGGACCCCCCCCCCAAATAAGAGTACAACAGAGCCAGTATCCGATGCAAACACATTGGGGTTTATTGATTACAAGGCCGGGTGGTGGTAGTGCATGCCTTTGATTCCAGTCTCAGAAGGCAGAGGCAGGTGGATCTCCGTGAGTTCGAAGCCAGTCTGGTCTACAAGAGCTCGTTCCAGGACAGCCTGGATTATTACTCACTTACTGCAGCGCAATTCAACACAGCACCGCAGCGAGTGGGGAGAACAGCCCCACCATCTCAGGGTAATGGGCTTTCAAAGGGAAAACCCGCATGCAGAGTGGCACAGGCCTTGGCGTTTGGGGATTGGGTAAAAGTAGACAACTTTTGAATTCGTTGTTTAGGGTATAGGGGAATTTCAAGACAGTCAAAAAGCTGTTAATCAGGTACCTACAGGAACATTTGAAACAAGCAGATGCTGTTTGGACACCCTGGTGGGTCACTTTGACCAAGACAGGCACAGTTTTGGGGAATGTTTATGACTTTGCTGGGCTATATTCACCCACCTAGTTAGGTCCTGTCTAAAATGGAATTCTTTCTCAAAATGGAGTTTGTTCTGCTCCTTCAGTTTGTTTGAGGGCTTTTTTTGTTTGTTTGTTTGTTTGTGCTTAAAAGCTCACCCTGAGAAAGACTCAGAGTTACACTGTGATTCCAAACACCCAGTGTAGTCGCCAGCTGCCGAATAAAGACTTTGTATTGGCTTAATGCCTTGTCTGAGCAGTCTTCCCTGGTGAATACCCCACAACAGGGTGGCCCTGTTGGAGGATGGGGGTTAGCTTGAGGTTTCAAAAGCCTGTGCCAGGCTCTGTCTCATTCTTTCTCTGCCTGCTGCCTTGTGGATCAGGATGTAAGTTTTTAAGTTCTCTTTCTTTCTTTCTTTCTTTCTTTCTTTCTTTCTTTCTTTCTTTCTTTCTTTCTTTCTTTCTTTCCTTCTCTTTTTTTTCATTCTTTTTTTTTGTTTTTTGTTTTTTTTGTTTTGTTTTTTGAGACAAGATTTCTCTTTGTAACAGCCCTAGCTGTCCTGGAAATCATTTTCTAGATCAGGCTGGCCTCGAACTCACAGAGAAAGATCCACCTGCCCCTCTGCCTCCCGAATGCTGGGATTAAAGGTGTGTACCACCTTGCTAGAATGTAAGTTCTTAGCTACTTCTCCAGTGCCATGTCTGCCGTCACACTCACCAATATGATGGCAGTGGGCTAACCCTTGGAAAGTGTAAGCGAGCCCCCCCCCCCAATTAAATGCTTTCTTTTATAAGTTAATTCAGTCACGGTGTCTCTTCACAGTAATAGAACAGTGACTAAGACAGTAAGTAAGGATCTCAAAATGATATACTGGACTCAAGGTGGGCCTTGAATCTGATGACGAGTATCCTTATTAGAGGGGCTGAAGACACGAAAGTGGAGAAGGCAGCCATATGAAAATAGATGTAGAGTTTATACTCCTGTTGCACCAGAGAAGAAATGCCTCAGGCCAGGAAGGATTTTTTTTCTAACACCTTTGAAGCAAGGTAGCTGTGATAACTCTGATTTTGGACATCCCACCTCCAGAACCATGAAAGAAGAGAGTTCTATTGTTTAGAGACACCAAGGTTTTGAGCCTCTGAGGGTGTGGTGTGTTACCATGGCAGCCATAGGAAGCACATGCAGGAGCTTTGAGAGTGAACTTTTTTTCTTCTTCCGAGATAACCCTGGCTGTCCTGGAACTTGCTCTGTAGACCACACTGGCCTCCAGCTCAGCAATCTATCCGCCACTGCCTCCCAGTGCTGGGATTAAAGGTGGGCTTCACCACCACCCTGCTGAAAGTGACATTCTAAGTGGAGTAAGGACCAGTCAGCCAGCCCAGCTGGAGCAGCCTAGGTGGACTCAAAGGGATGCAAGATGACCAAGGTGCTAGGGGACACCAGCAGTGGGTTCATGAGGAATGACTGACAGCCTGGACCAGGATGGTGCCCATAGCTCAGAGTTTTAATTAAGCCGGGGATATATTCGGCAAGAAGACCTGCAGTGAGAGAAAGGGAGTTGAGACTGACTTCACCAGGGTTGGTCTGCACAAGGAATCAAGTTGGTAACTCCTAAAACAGACAACCCTACAGGGAGCAGATGTCCGCAGGACACAAGGTGGGAAGAAAGTGACTGTAAACTTCTGTCTTGGACATCTTAGGATCAAGGTGCCTGTCACACCTCCACAGGAACAAGTAGGGCATTTGCATGTGGATTCACTGGGACAAAAAGGAGCTCTAAGCTTTGGGAGAACAAAAAGATACAGTTTTTTGCAAATGGTGTGATTATCTATATAGAAATCGCAACATAAGCAACAATTTTTCAAAATTCAACCTTACAGCTCAAAAGACTTCATACATTGTTTTTTTGGCTTTTTTGTTTTATTTTGTTTTTGTTTGTCTGTGCAGCAGCCTTGGCTGTCCTGGAACTCACTATGTAGACGAGGCTGACCTTGAACTCACAGAGATCCACCTGCCTCTGCCTCTTGCGTGCTGGGATTAAAGATGTGCACCTGGCTTTTTGTACAAGAACTTTAAATAGACCAGGCAGATATCCAGACATCATGTGAAAATAAATTACATATAACAAGTTTTATTTTTATTCAGTAATTCATATGTTGTATTTTGTACAGTAAAATTAATATATTTTTTTCTGTATCTAGAAATTCTGCCTGGAGCGCTCAAAGCTTTGATATGAGAACTGAGTGAGTTAATACAGGGTAAGTCATTTAATATACCTCTCACATAGTGGTTTGTAACTATGATAGTAAAAATTGCTAAAATGTTTGCCTTTGCTGCAAACTTTTTTGTGTGCCAGAACACACAACAGAAGCCTGAATGCACTGAAAGCAATCTACAGATTCAACGCAATGCCCAGCAAAACCCAGCAAAATTCTTCACAGACCTCGAAAGAACGGTACTCAGCTTCATATGAAAAAGCAAAAAACCCAGGATAGCCAAAACAATCCTATGCAATAAAAGAACTTCTGGAGGCATCACAATCCCTGACTTCAAACTCTACTATAGAGCTACGGTACTGAAAACAGCCTGGTACTGACATAAGAACAGACAGGAGGACCAATGGAACCGAATAGAAGACCCAGATATCAATCCACACCTGACTTTTGACAAAGAAACAAAAAATATCAAAAAAGAAAGCATACTTAACAAGTGGTGCTGGCATAACTGGATATCAACATGTAGAAGAATGAAAATAGACCCATATCTGTTCACCATGCACAAAACTCAAGTTCAAATGGATCAAAGACCTCAACATAAAGCCAGCCACACTGAACCTTATAGAAGAGAAAGTGGGAAGTACACTTGAACGCATTGGCACAGGGAACTACTTCCTAAATATAACTGCAGCAGCACAGACACTGAGAGAAACAATTAATAAATGGGACCTCCTGAAACTGAAAAGCTTCTGTAAAGCAAAGGACACGGTCAACAAGACAAAACGACAACCTACAGAATGGGAAAAGATCTTCAATAACCCCACATCAGACAGAGGGCTGATCTCCAAAATATACAAGGAACTCAAGAAATTGGTCACCAAAAGATCACATAATCCAATAAAAAAATGGAGTACAGACCAAAACAGAGAACTCTCAACAGAGGAATCTAAAATGGCTGAAAGACACTTAAGGAAATGTTAAACATCCTTAGTCATCAGAGAAATGCAACTCTGAGATTCCATCTTATACCTGAAAGAATGGCCAAGATCAAAAACACTGATGACAACTTATGCTGGAGAGGTTGTGGGGAAAAGGGAGCACTTCTGCATTGCTGGTGGGAATGCAAGCTGGTATAACCCCTTGGATGTCATTGTGGTGATTTCTCAGAAAATTAGGAAACAGCGTTCCTCAAGACTCAGTAATACCACTTTTGGGTATATATCCAAAGGATGCTCAATCATGCCACAAGGACATGTGCTCAAATATGTTCATAGCAGCTTTTTTTGTCATAGCCAGAACCTGGAAACAACCTAAATGCCCCTCGATTGAAGAATGGATGAGGAAAATGTGGTACATTTACACAATGGAGTACTAAACAGCAGAAAAGAATAACACCATCTTGAATTTTGCAGGAAAATGGATGGAGCTAAGAAAACATCATTTTGAGTGAGGTAACCCAGACACAGAAAGACAATTATCACATGTACTCACTCATAGGTGGTTTTTAAACATAAAGCAAAGAAAACCATCTTACAAACCACAATCCCAGAGAACCTAGACAACAATGCGGACACTAAGAGAGACTTACATAGATATGATCTACATGGGAAGTAGAAAGTAGAAAAAGACAAGATCTCCTGAGTAAATTGGGAGCATGGGGACCTTGGAGGAGGGTTGAATTGGGGAGGGGAGAGGCAGGGAGAGGAGCAGAGAAAAGTGTAGAGCTCAATAAATATCAATAAAAAAAATAAAAAAAGAAGCCTGAATGCACAATGTACCACCGAGGAAGATGCTCAGAGGCAGGGGAAGTCTCCCACATTTGAGAGTGCCTTTTACTTGAAACACCAAAGTTTATGTTTTTCCTAAAATGTTCCAGGAATTGATGTATTTTTTTAGAAAAATCAGCTGTTGGTTCAACTCAACCAATCTAATTTTGTTTTTTATTAATTTCTGCCTTTATCTCAATGTTTACGCTTTCTTGTTTTCCATCCAATGCATTTAAGGCGATACGTTTCACCCAGAATATTACTTTGACAGAATCTTCTTCACCGTGACCTGATAATTAAAGGTGATGATGTAAATAAGGCGTTCAGTACTCTCTGTGAGTCCTGGATGTCCTGGAGCTCGTTATGTAGACCAGGCTGGCATCGAATTTAGAGCTCCTTCTGCCTCTGCTGGGATTAAATCCCGCGCTGGGACTAAATAATGGCGCCACCTCTCCAATGAACATTTATTTGTCTGTCATTCACAGAAAGCCGCCTTCCTTACTCGGCCCGCCCTTCAGGGGAGGGACCTGTTGTGACCCCGCCCCCCCTACACGCCAGCCCGGTTCCCATGACACTACGCTGCACTGTCAACACGTGCGGTGAGCTCGATGTCTCCTTCCGCTGTGAGGAGCCAAATCTGGACTGTGGCGGGGAGAGGAAGGGAATAGTCCCTTGGCAACCAAATTCTGCTCCCGAGGAGGCAGGAAGGGGCGGGCTTAAAGGCAGAAGAAACCGGAAGCCGCTCTTCCTGCGGCGGGACTGGGCGATGCGCCTCCGGGAGGCGGGCTCAGAGGTGCGGAGGGATCCGCGGCGGGCCACGGAGGCGCTCCGCCTCCTCTCCGGCAGGCTTGCGGCGCGGGCGGCAGTTGCTGTGGTTTCGGTGCTGAGGTGGCTCTGTGCGCGCCCAGGCTTGCGGATCCGCGTCGCGCCGCCGCTGCTTCCCGCCGTCAGTGGCTGCAGTTCAGCGTCCTTCTTTCGGACCAGCGGCCCCCTCTCTCCTTCGCCGCTCGGTGCCGACTTCCAGTCCCGGGCCTAGGGCGGCTGCGGGGCCGCGGCTGGCGAGATGTTCAAAAACACGTTCCAGAGCGGCTTCCTCTCCATCCTCTACAGCATCGGCAGCAAGCCCCTGCAGATCTGGGACAAAAAGGTGAGCGGCCGGGCGGGGAGGGGCGGGGCTTGGGCGGGGCCGCCCCCCTGAGGGTGTAGCTGCTGAGCCTCCGCTTCCCGGTCGGTAGAATGGGTGCAGAGTGCCCACCGCCTAGCTGGAAACGTGATGAAAAGGCATGCACGTGTTCATCGGTGCCAGGCACTGTGCTGCTCTGTAGACGGAGGGCCCTTGTCCCAGACATCCTGAACAAAGGCGCAGCCACAACCGCCCGGGCCAAGCCAGATGTGTTCAGGTCTCTCCATTAGCTCCCTCCGTTTCGCTGAATGCTGACAGGCTAACCTTTGGAACCTGCCGCAAGCCCTCTGTGACTTGGAGTCTGTACTGTTCCTCCCCTACCGGCTTTCTCCATTGAGAAAACTGCAAAATGGTGATTGTCAGAGGCTTCTCAGGAGCCGTAAATTCGGACCCATTGTCAAGCCTCCGTATTTTTTCCCAGGCCTCCTATAGAATGGATGGTATTTTCGCGTACCACATGAGCGGGTGGCCCTCCCTGGCCACTTTTGGAGATGTTAAGATCTAGCTGGATGTGTGTTGGCCTGCGTTTATTATCTTGGCGTTTCATTTCTCATGAAGATTCCCGGAGCAGTCAACTGGACCCTTTTGTTTTGTTTTGTTAATATATAAAGTGGGCACTCTGATGCAGAAGCAGGCGATTTAGGGAATATCTTTAGCTCTGCCCTCTTCGCGGGGGGCGGGGTGGAGGGAGGTGATGTGTGTGGTAGAGTGTTCGTAGAGGTGGTATGTAGAATGGGCGAAGTAAGCCAAGTCTGTTAGTATTGCAACTAGAACAGTACCGTGCCTTTCCTTATTTGCAAAGGAGGACTTTGGGCCACACAGCAGTTGAGAGAGCACCTGCCTTGCCTTCTGCTTGTCACTGCTAGGCAGTTGTGTTCTGAGGACAGCTTTGAGAGAAGCATGTTTGGAGTATCATGTCATTTGGTTGAGAGCTCCACAAGATCCGACCTGTGAACATTCTAACTAACCAAGTCTTCTCTTTCAAATGATTCTGTCAGGAGCATTGCATAGGAAGCAGACCCTTAAACCCCCCCCCCCATGCTCTTGAGCTTTTGTTCACTTTGAAATGAAGCATCAGGAGCTCTTAAATTAGACCTCTGCAAAGAAGCCAGAGTGGGCCCCCCTCTGGAGGTGCTGGGAGGAGGGTGGCTCACAGCCTTGGTATCTTGACAGTTATGGCCAGAGGGTATGGAGAGTGCAGTGTGCTGCTTGAACTTGGGGACTGAACTGTGTGAACCGTTGGTGTAAAGGAGTCAGAGCAGGTCCAGAGAAATGCCTGATTGTGGTGGGAGGGTGGTGGCAAAGCTTTTACCAGCTTTTATCCATTTAAGACCCCACTGACTTTGATCTGTGATGTTGTTTTGTTTTTTTTTTTTTTTTCCAAGCATGGCTTTTTGACTAGTCAACATGTTTACACATGGCATATGAAAGCAGAGTAACCATGGTGCGTTGTGTCCCTTAACAATGCCACTAGAGGTCCGACAGTACCCTGATGACATAAACACATATGAAGCATTGTTACAGCAGGGTTGCACGGAGCAAATTAAACAGACTTTTTGATGAAGAAAACTTCAGAGCATTCATTTTGAGCCAAATCTTCATAATATAAAATAAATTAATTACATGTGTTCAGCTCTTTATTTGGACTAAACACAGATATATACTATTTTGACTTTGGAGTCTCTGCACAGGGAGAATGCCTACTTGGTTTCTATGAAGAACAATCCTGAAAGATTAGGTGTAGCATCTGCTTAGGCTTCTGAAATTAAAATAATGCAGTCATGGTCCTTTGGCTCTTCCACTCCCAAACCTCTAGTGTGTCTCTGGGGAACCAAGGCCCAGGAGGTGGTCTGCCACCTGCTTACCTACTTCTTCAGGCTTCCTCACCAGGCTCCCCTCTCCTCCTCAGTGGGGCTCCTGCTGCACCAAGTTCACTCTCCACAACTAAAAATCTCTGCACTTGTTGCTACCTGACCTTCACCCCAGTTCCACCTACATCGCCCCCAGCCTCTGGGTCACAGGTCAGAGGAAGCAGTGCCTCTGATGCTTGCCTTGACCCTGCAGCCTAAGTTAGTTTATTATCAATACAGAACCTCCGCTTCCTTCCTGTCACACTTGAATTTGGTTAAGATTTGGCTATACTAAGTTTCCTGAAAGAGATGCTTGTAGTGTTTTCAGACCAAGAACATAGAAAAAAAAATCAACAGGTTGTTTAATGTTAAGTTCTGGAACCAACAAATCTTACATTAATTAAAAATGTTAGAGCTTGCTGGGCACAACTTTAATCAGGAGGCAGAAGCAGGTGAATCTCTGTGAGTTCCAGGCCAGCCAGGGTGACACAGTGAGATCTTGTCTCAAAAAACAAAAATATGTAAAAAAAAAAAAAAAAAAAAAAGTGTTCCTTGTCATGCACAGTGCCGCCCGTATCTTTCCGTCCTCTTGGCTGCAGCACCGGAATCCCATGGGATGGTTTCTGGGTCCTGCTCTCTCTTCCTTCCTCCCTCTCTCCTGCTCCTCCCAGCTGTGCCTTACCAGAGTCTGTTGATGTTGTGGAATAGTTGTGATGACTGTGTCCCCTTCCTCATCTTAATGGTGAAGAAAATCCCTCTCCAGTATTAAAACTAAATAGATTATTATTATGTGTGTGCGTGCGCGTGCACAAGTGTGTGTGATCATGCCTGTGCCCATGGAGGTCAAAGGACAACTTTTAGGAGCCAGTTTTTTTTTTTTCCTTTCACCGCAGGGGTCCAAGAATTGAACTCAGGTCATCAGGCTTGGCGGCAAGGATTATCTGCTGCCACTGTGCTGGCCCTAGACCCTAACTTTTAATTTGGCAAACCTTGCTGGTGAATGTTAAATAATCCCATGAATGGAATTGAGTGCCTTTGGATAGAGTAGAATGATTTTCCCTTTCCCAAGGTCAGTCTTTATTTTAATGATTGCTGGCTTTCACTGTAACTGGCTGAAAACATAGTGAGTTCTGGTTAGTTTCAAGAAGCAGCGCCCTTTCAAGAAACTCTAATCTAGGAGGTGGTTCTGTACACCTTCAGTCCCAGACTCAGGAGGCAGAGGCCAGCCTGTCTACAGAGTTGAGTTCCTACTGCCTGTCTGCTGTGTAAGTAGTCCTGAAAAGGTGGAGAATAGCCCAAGATCCTGAGCTGTGACCACAGTTTCCCACAGAGGGCTCCCTCCGCCTGTTTTCTGACTTGGAGTCAGACCCTGGCCCTAGGCAGACACTTTCCTGCTGCAGTGGCCTGCCCTAAGGGCTTAATGTAAATTGGGACATGTGTCATTAAGAGGACATGCCAGATGGCTGAGGGTTCAGCTGCCTGCTAGGATGCGTGAGTGGAGCCAGAAAATGAAAGTGGGGGGAGGGAGTGGGAATGGTACAGCTAATATGTTATTTTTGAATCGTTCTGCAGAATTGTGGACATTGGCCAGCTTCCTCCCTATCCCTTTAGTATTATTTTTCCCTCATCTTGACCCTCCTCCCTGGGGCTTACACTGAGAAGGGGTGAGAAAAATCAGTGTTCTTTATTCGTTGCCCAGCAACCATGAAAAGCCTGGGAGAAGAACTGGGAGATGAGCTTAAGGTTTGTTCCCTTAGTGTCTGTAGTACTGAAGATCATTCTCTTTTATAATTGCCAGTAACTTGGATTCAAAAGCCCCACATACTTCATGTGTAGGATGACGGGGCTGGGGTGGGGTCAGGGTTCACAGGAATGATTAAGAATAAAATTAATCATGTTTACATATATCATTATGAAATCCATCTCTTTCTTTTTTTTTTCTTTTTTGAGTGTTTATGGGTAGTGCATATGTCCATGCATGTGTCCTGGAGTTTATGTGCTGATGTGTTTGCTTGTGGAGGCTAGAGGTAGACATTGGATGTCTTCTAAGCTGGCTAACCAGGGAACCTAAGCCTGTCAGCCCACCTCCTCCCCACTCCAGTGCTGGGATTATAGGCAGTGCATTGCCATGTCCAACTTTTTTTTTCCTTTGTTTTTTTCAAGACAGATTTTTTTTCTCCGTAGCCTTAGCTGTCCTGGAACTTGCTCTGTAGACCAGGCTGGCCTCAAACTCATAGAGATCCGCCTGCCTCTGCCCCCTAGGTGCTGGGATTAAAGGTGTTCATCACCAAGACCGGCCACGCCCCACTTTTATGTGGGTGCTCTTCATACAAGGCAAGGTTTTCACAATGTAGCCCAGGCTACCCTGAAATTACAAACAAAGCCTAAGGTAGCCCACAAATGTGTAATGATCTCCCTGCCTCAGTCTGCTGAGTGCTAAGATTATAGGCATCAGCCACTGTGCCTGGTTAAACCTGTTGCTTTGCATGCTGATGTTAGTTTTCTTATTGCTATGACAACTAAAGGTAAGAAATTTATTTAGTTATTTTTGGCTCTTTATTTAAGAAGGAATTAGTTCATAGTGAGGAGAGAGGCATGGTCAAGTTCATGGTAGTAGGAACATGCAACTAGGACTCCACATTTGTGACGAGCAGGAATCAGTGCTTAGGGAATTTTGACACTAATCTTATATTCATTTTTTTTTCCTTTTTATTCAATGATGGAGTCAGAGCAGAAGATGGATTGGTGCCACCCACTTTCAGAGTGGGTCTTCACTCCTCATTTAAACTTCTCTGGAAGCATCGTAGTGGGCATCCAGAGGTGCATCTCCATCAGTGTCTTTAAAGATTGAGGGGTGTGTGTGTGTCCATGTGCACTTGCCAGATTGTGTTTATGTTTACGAAGTGAGTGCAGGTACCTTGAGAGGCTGGATCTAGTTCTGATCCCCTAGAACTAGAGTAACAGATGAGTGACGTATGAATGTTGGGGACAAAACCTGGGTACTCTGCCAGAACAGCTAGTGCTCTTAACCGCTAAGCCATCTCTTCGGCTCATAATGTTAAGTCTTAGTAAAAGATAATAAAGTGAAAAAATACTCATAGGCCACAGGGATTGTGAGAGTATATCATGGATGACAGGATTGATGTCAGAAGCAGTCACACTAATTAGAGGAAGAATGAAGTGACGTCTGCTTCCACCTTGAGTACTACATGTCAGCAAATGCACTTATGTACATCCGAAGGCCAGGCCTGCCCAGTGAACCCTGAGGTAAGGAAAGGAAGTTGACACTTCGTGGGGACATAGTCCTACCTCTTGTGTTTATGAGAAGCTGCTCAGAGGGTGGGCTTACTTCCTGGAAGGCCTGGACAATCGAAGGCGGTGACAGCCTGTCCAGCCTGTCTTTGTTTTGCTTTGTTTTTGTTGGAGACAGGGTTTTACTGTATATAGCCCTGGCTAGCCTGAAATTTGCTGCATACACCAGGCTAGCTTCAAAACTTACTGAGCTCCTCCTACTTTCCAAGTGCCAGGTTTATAGGCATGCACTACCATACCCCAGCTTAGACTGTATAATTTAATGTAGTCATTTCCAGAGGGGAGAGGTTGGAAACCTTGCCCCAAGAACCACTCCCTTGTTTGAGAGCTTAGAGAGGAGACATGGGGAGTCTCCTGTCCTTGAGTGCTCATATCCCTGAATCATCATCTGCACATCACTCCTTTTTCCCAGTGAGTTTGGATTTGCAGACCTTTGAAAGGGGCCTTACAAGGAGGAGATTGTAACTCACTAACAAATCAGGTTGGCTTGCCTCTGGCTGAGGAGGGACCCAGGGATCCAGTCTAGCTCCCTCTGTTGCCGTCTGCATGCTTTGGAAGGCATTGTACCCTTTGTAAGGACTTGAGTGGGTCAGATTTGCAAGCTATAAACTTAGAGAAGGGCAGAAGGCCAATTTCCTCCTAGTTCTTCACTATTGAGATCTGGCTGCTTTCTGAGCAGGGGAGACCTCTTGTTGACTCTGGACAGAGAGATTTTCGGAAATGTTAAGATTGACTCCATGATTTGAAACAATGTTGGATAAATAGCAACATGTTGCCTTTTAGCAATAGTAGACTTGAGGCCCTAATTACTTATTAGTTCCTTGAATTCCCCTGCCCTTAAGAAGAAATGTTTATGTTGTTCCTTGAATTCCCTTCCCCTTAAGAAGGAATGTTTATGTTGTTGAGAATAACTAGTGATATGTTGTAAAATTAATATTGCATCTTGTTGGAATGCTCCCAACTCTTAATCACTGCATTATTTGGAAATAATTTCTTGACAGATTCCTCCTTCAAGAAGTTGCCTGGTTTTCCACAGAAAATAAAAGAGAAAAATTGCTACTTTGGTAGGGAGCGCTGGGGAAAGAGGTGGGCAGTGCTGGCATGTTCCACACAGACTTGAGCCTTTGTGCTCTTAATCTCTGTTGGAAAGTGTCCCAGAATTCAAAGCAGGAGGGCATTGACTGGGGCCAGCTTTGTTTGAGAAGCTTTTCAATGTGACATTTGTGTCTTGACAACCCAAGAACTGCTCCGTTGGCAGAGATGAGAGGCCCTGCTAGCCCAACATTCTGTGCCTGGAAATGGCACCAAAGGGTGTTTTATAAGAAATGTTCACGCCAGTAGCTTCACGTCCTTTGTGACACTCCCGTGATCCTCCAGCTTCCTATAATAGTCCATGGTCGATATGTTATCCAGGAATGTTCAGAGCCCTCCTTGAACCTATTCAGATGCCAGCTCTTAGGGTGACAGATTCCAGAGTCAGCACATACTTGAATGCTTAGCTTATGCCTCACAGACCTGAGCACTGAAGAAGATCCGAAGGCTGTGTGGGATTTGATCCTACTCTTGGCTGCTTCACAGACAAGACCACAGCAGTTGTAGAACAAGGTGGGCAGTGGTTCCAGGTGTCGGCTGGGGAACAGCACACACAGTGAGGGCAGATGGGACTCAGTGACAGAACACACAGAGGCTGATGGGAAAACAGAGCTGTGTTGAAAAGTATGGTGGATTAAGCTTTGTCGTCGGCCGCCAGCTCACAAAGACTTCTTAATTAGGACAGCTCAGGCTTAGCTTGGGCTTGTCCCACTAACTCTTATAACTTAAATTAACCCATTTATATTAATCCACATTTTGCCTTGTGGCTTTTTGGAGGGGGGGTTTGAGACAGGGTTTCTCTGTAGCTTTGGAGCCTGTCCCAGAACTAGCTCTTGTAGACCAGACTGGCTGTGAACTCACAGAGATCCTCCTGCCTCTGCCTCCCAAGTGCTTTAAAGGCGTGCGCCACCACCACCCAGCTGCCTTGTGGCTTTTCACCTTTCATTCTGTATGTCCATCTTCCCCCGCCCCCTCCTTGGCACCTCCTTTGTGCCTCCATTATCTTCTACTTCCTTTCTCTGCCTGGAAGTCCCACCTATATCCCCTGCCTAGCTATTGGCCATTCAGCTTTTTATTAAGCCAATCACAATAGTAGATAGTCACACGGTGTACAAATATCCCACAACAGTATTGTCAGACCCATGATGTTCTCTTCCTATATATAAATGTAGTGAAAAATAAAATTGTAATCAGCAGGCTGATTAATGAACAAGGAGCTTTATTCAGTGAGATTTAGTCATTCATTATGAAGCCAACACTCACTTTTGTCATACCCAGAAGACACGTTTTTCTTTTTCCTGTAGCCTCTTCCACACCTATTGATCGTTTCCATGTTAGAACATCCAGCCCTATGTCTCCTGTGCATGTTAGCTGCTTCCGGGTTTAGTGCTCAGAGATGCTTGTTTGTTCCTAATTATTTTGAGGAAGGGAATTAATATTTAATGTGGGTTTCTCATATTCTGTGTTATATGTAGCCTGTATGTCTGTATATATATGAAGTGCTAAATTATGCCATTTAGACAACATGAGCCAGGAAAGTAAAGCAGAAAAGAAAGAGATTGCTTGACTGAAAATGGAGATGCTTGACTGTCCATGGTATGGAAAGGACCTGAACTCATACTCAAGAAAAGTATAAAAGTATATAAAAGAAGATAAAGGATAAAATAGGAGTAAACTCAAGGGACACGCACACATATACACACATTTTCTTTGAGACAAGGTCTCGATGTAGCCCAGGCTGGCCTGTAATTCAGAGCAATCTCCTGCCTGAGCTTTTTAGTAGTTAGATTTGAGGTGTGCGCCCACAAGCAAGGCTAGGGTATTGCTTTCCTCTTCACCTGCTACCTTCCTTCTTGGTGACCTTTTGTTGTTTTTTATTTTCGAGGCAGAGTCTCTTTACATAGCCCTGGCTGTCTTGGAATTCACTATATAGACCAGGCTGGCCTCAAACTCACAGAGATCCACCTGCCTCTGCCTCTGAAGCACTGGGATTAAAGGTGTGCGTCCCCACGTCCAGCTGACAGTAATTTATTAATCTTTGTGGACTAAGAAGCTGTGGTTGGTGGAAGGTCTAGGCAGCCCAGGCTCCTACTTAGGACCTCCCAACTACAGTCCTTGGGTGCCACATTCATAGCTGAGAATGGCACTCTTACTACTTTGCCTGAGTTTTCATTGCTTCTGTGGGAGTTGGATAAGAATAGATGGACTTTGCTGTTATAGAGAGCAAGTGTTAGCCGAGCCTGAATCAGGAAGGAATTTATTCCAGATGGCAAGTAGAGGGAATCCATACTCCCTATGCATAGGCTTTGGCATGCTGTTGCCAACTGTGTCACGTGCCTTGGGCCACTTTTCCTCTAATGGGCTCATTCAGCCTTCAGAGTTTGTATAAGGCTGTTGTCAAATATTGTAACACTTGATAATTTTCTTCCTTATAGGTACGGAATGGCCACATCAAAAGAATCACTGACAATGACATCCAGTCCCTGGTGCTAGAGATTGAAGGGACAAATGTCAGGTAGGTCGGCAGCTCTGTTCTGTAGACTGCTGCATTGTGCTCCAGTGTTAGCAGCATCAGGCTGTCTGTGGATCCCCTAACCACTGACAGCTTATCTCAGGCAGTTTACCTGATCTCCAGCTTTAGTTTCCTCATCCTGCAAAATGTAGTTGTTTTCCTGTAGGTTAGTGTGAAGATTAAATATGGCGCTTAGACCCATGTCCAGCATAGCTAGCAGTTAGCTGTGTCGCTGCTATTCACCCAGAGCATAAGAGAGTGCTCTGATCACCCAGAGTATAAGAGAGTGCTCTGATCACCCAGTTGTGGCCATTGTGGTTTTCAATACCCCAGATTTTTTCTATCATCATATTTACCTTAGAATTTAAGTCTTCTTTTACCAGAAGAACTTCCCAGACTTTTTGTTTTGTTTTGTTTTCAAGAGAAGGTTTCTCTGTGTAACAGTCCTAGATGACCTAGCTCTTGTAGACCAGGCTGGCCTCTAACTCACAGACATTGGCTGCCTCTGCCTCCCAAGTGCTGGGATTAAAGGTATGTGCCACCACCGCCCAGCCATAACAAATCTTTTTTTTGTTTCTTGGTTTTTTGTTTGTTTGTTTGTTTGGTTTTGGTTTTTCGAGACAGGGTTTCTCTGTAGCTTTGGAGCATCCAGGCTTTGGTCTTTACTTTATTGTTAGTCTCAACTTTTGTTTGGGTGGGTTTGAGTTTTTTGTTTGTTTGTTTTGTTTTGATATTTTGGTGGAGGGGATTCAAGACAGGTTCTCATTATGTAGCCCTGGCTGTCCTGGAACTCACTATGTAGACCAGGCTGGCCTCAAACTCACAGAGATCTGCCTCTCACAAGCTGGGATTAAAAGTATGCACCACCACCGCCTGGCTGGATTTGTTTTTTTTTTTTTTAAAGACACGATCTTTTTATGTTACCCAAAGCTAGCCTTGCTCTCCTGGCCTCTTAACAGTCTGGCGGATTACTACACTTGACATAACTTTTTATTTTGTTTATTTTGTATGTGTGTGGGGGGGGGGCTGTGCTCATGCCATGGTGTACATTTGGAGGTCATGTGGGTCCCAGGGAGCAAACTGGTCCTAAGGTCACTGATCTGTCTTGCCAGCCCTGGCACTTTTTAAAACGTTCACTAACTGAACTTTTGAGGGGTCACTACATGACGGAGCTGAGACCTTTAGGTTGCTTTCGAGTTTTTACTCCTGGATCATGTGGTATTGTCCACACTGCAAAGGAAGAAAGACCAGTGACCACCCCTGGTGTCTCTGCCGACAGCACCACATACATCACATGCCCTGCAGACCCCAAGAAGACGCTGGGGATTAAACTGCCTTTCCTCGTCATGATCATCAAAAACCTGAAGAAGTATTTTACGTTTGAAGTCCAGGTGAGTGTGTTGGAGAACCAGGCGGTAAGAATGCAACGTGTTAACCTTTGGTGTGTGCCCTTTCCTACCTCTGCTAAAGCTCAGTACAGCTCTCTCTCACAAGGGTATAAATTTGGTGTTCAAAACCAAAGATTTAATGTGAGAATTCTAAAGAAACAGCACCCAGAAAATCTAATCAATGGCTACAAGAGTTCAAAGCTTAAAGATTCACATGCACATTCGGGGGGAGGGGTAACTATTTAATATTGAGTTATTGTTTCTGTTTTATTTTTGTGCTCTTAGAGGGAAGAAATATGAAATCATTCTATGGTCTGAGAGCCTGCTGGCTGTGTCATATGTCATTGCAGCTGCTGTTGTCTTGACAACAAATAAGTAAACTTACTACTTCCGGGCCATCTGTGAACAGTTATGACCTGTCTCTGGCCTGTTTATTGTCCCTGGGGTTTGGGCTTGGGAACCAGGCTATGGAGGCTTAGATTCTTGTCTTAAGGACTTTCCTGAGCTTGAGAACATGGAGACAGTGTGGCCCTCCTCTGCGTGCTGCAGGTACTAGATGACAAAAACGTTCGTCGGCGGTTTCGAGCGAGTAACTACCAGAGCACCACCCGCGTCAAGCCTTTCATCTGTACCATGCCCATGCGGCTGGATGACGGCTGGAACCAGATTCAGTTCAATTTGTCTGATTTCACCCGGCGGGCGTACGGCACAAACTACATCGAGACCCTGAGAGTGCAGGTACTTCACCTTGCACACATGGAGTTCCACACTAGGGGCTTTGGGACACACTCTGGCTGGCTGATGGCACATGTGGCAGTCATGTGGGGCTTCTAGCCAAAGTTCCTGTTGAGGGGGTTTTGGCCTTCAGAAGGGCCAGAAAACATTTTGAGGTCTACTCAAACAAGATAATTTGACAATCAATCCTTTTTTTTCTTTTTTCCTAAGTTTTTTTTAGATTTATTTTATGTGTATGCGTGTTTTGCCTGTAAGTTACATCTGTGCATCATGTTCATGCCTGGTGCCCTAGAAGGCCAGAAAAGGCTCTTGGATTCCAGAAATTGGAGTTAGGGATGGTTTACTATATGGGGCTGCTGGGAACTGCACCTGGGTTCTTTGCAAGAGCAACAAGTGTTCTTACCACTGAGCCAACTCTCCAGACCCCTTGAATTTTTTTAGATTATTTTATGTATATGAATATTTGTCCTGCATGTATGTATGTGCACCACATATATACCTGGTATCTGATGAGGTCATCAGATCCCCTAGAATTGGAGTTACAGATAGATGTGAGCCATGGTGTGGTTACTGGAAATTGAACCCAGGTCTTCTCTCTGCAAGAACAATAAGTTATCTTAACCAATGAATCATCTCTCCAGCCCCTGAATCCCTCTCTTATTAGCATCTACCCTGAAGCAAAGCCAATTTCCTAATGGAGCTGTAGCTTTGGGAGTGCCATGATAGGGTTTTGGGAGAATCAGGCAAAGAGGAAACAGTTGTATTTAGCCTGTCAATGAGTCTTGTCTCTGCAGATCCACGCAAACTGTCGCATCCGAAGGGTTTACTTCTCAGACAGACTCTACTCAGAAGATGAGCTGCCAGCAGAGTTTAAACTGTATCTCCCAGTTCAGAACAAGGCCAAAGTAAGACATCCTTCCTCAAGGAAGCCAGGGGGGTGTGGAGCCATGACCTGGGAGATCCCCTTGACTGAGCTGGCACTGGAGGCTGGCCATCACCTCTTGGTTCTCCCTCCAGCACCGCAGCACCGCAGACCAAGCTAGGGTGAACTGAGGCCTGTTCTGTGCTGCTGCTTCCCCGCTGCAGTGCGTCTCCCCCCCCTCAGGCCTTCCTGTTTCCTGCTCACGGGTCTTCTTGGAAGAATGCCCTCCATCTGATTCTTTGTCAGCCTCAAAGGCTAACAAGCAGGCAGTGTACAATTGTGGACACTTCACATGCATGCCTGTTCAGCCACGCTTGCATCCCCATGGCCCAGTGTCCACTCGGGAATCAGAAATAGGGGACTGGTGGTATTGAGCTTCAGTTTTCTAGTAGCTGACACTGATTGCTCTTTTCTGCTTTTCTCCTTCAGCAATAACTGAACGGCAGCTAAGGGGGACAGACTCTGGACGTGACTCTTAGTTAAGAAAAAACTACATGGAGACAGTGCAGAAACATTTCAATAATCCACTGTGCTATGGCTCATTTACGACTTCACGTCTTTGTCATGGACACCAGTGACCACGCCACAGTTCTGTTACTTGCATTCTAAGTTCAGTGGGGGAAGGCAGAGCTTCGAGTGACACACCACTGCTGGGGTTTCCTGTGCCGCCTGCCCTGGCATGGGGGAGACTCACAACAAATGCACGGAGTTAAAGATGCCCTACAAGGCAGAATCAGACCAATATTTCTTCCTACAGTTTATTCTTTCTTTTATATATTATCTAAATGTATGTATATGTTGTGTAATGCGCATAATCTGGAAATGAATAAAATGCTATATTCTTGGTTTGTAAGTTTGTTTCTACTTTACTTTTTGATGGTTATGTTTTCTTTTTTGCTATGACAGAACAGCCATTTGCATGTAGTGTAAGACAGGCCTGTATGTACTGACTGAAGCAGTAACTCTAGATGAGCTAATAACAGAGAATACAGTGAGGATGTTGCCATGAGAGTCAACTTCGTGGGGGAGGCGGGGTGGATTGAGTTGGACACAAAATGGCATCTAACAAAAGTTGCCCTTACACACCCTTAAAGTTCCCTTAGAACCAGCCCTTCGTGATTCTCAGTTGATCCTCCTGCACTGGAGCAGGCCCCCAGATAAGGACTTGCCAGATCCCTTTAGCATTTCTGTAACCAGTGGAGGTGGCCCTGAGGTCACATCTTTGTTTGCAAAAGATTTTTTTTTTTTTTAAGAAAAGATCTCCTTGCATAGCCCTGCTTGCCATGAAACTCTCAGAGATTCTCCTGAATCTGTCTTCCCAGTGCTGGGATTAGAGGGAGTGGTGACTCCCTGAAAAATAACTTTTTAAAAAATTTCATTTATTATTTATGAGAGGGGTGGACATGTGGAGGCCAGAGGACAGCTTTCAGGAGTCAGTTCTCTCCTTTCTCCGTGTGGTCTTGGGGATTTAATTCAAGTAGTCAGACCAGCAGCAAGTGTCTAGTGCTGAACCATCTCCCAAAACCTGAACTTAAAAAAAATTAATATTGCATATGCTATGTGTGTGGCATAGCATGCATGTGGACCTCAGAGACCATTGGATGGTTCTGCTTCCACCGTGAGTTCTGGGAATGGAACTCAGGAGGTCAGGCTTGTGTTAAGCTGTCACCTGCTGAGCTGTCTCACTGGCTCCTGACTTGCTCCACTCAATGTGGCGTGTGGGACATCAGCATGTGCAGACGTGTCAGTGACCTGGAGGATGAGGCAGAGTCACCTGCCTCTAAGAAGAACAGAAAGCCACCCCAGACACTGCTCTCGAGCCCTGTGGACTTGGTTTCATCCCGAGTCATTCTGATTTTGGTTGGAGATGAAAACAGATTCTGAGATGTCTCATTACAGTTTCTACTTTCTGAGAATTTAAAGGGCAGGGAGCGCCCTTCTCCAACATCCTTGGCCTCCAACATGCTCTGAGCAAGCACTGCCACGTCTCTGCTGCCCCACATGACCGTCACAGTTGTCAGGCACTACAGGTACACTCACCTGATTTCCCACAACCCTCTGGGTCACCAAGCCAACCAGCGCCACCTTCCACAGCTGTCACCCTGTCCTGAGAATCCCTGGCAATTCAGCATCTTGAGCAACCCTCAGCCCAGGTGACAGCTGAGTTAACCAGCGCTCACATTTTTTTGGATTTTTTTTTTCCCTTTGGGTTGCTATGTGCCTGCCCCCTCCACAAAAGGAATCCCTGAAATAAGATGGGAGTGGAGTGGTCAGTGACCTCAACAGGGCTTCCTGCCGCCCCTGTGCTGAGGTCTTCGCTGCAGTCTGTGTCTGCTGTGGAGAATGACGCCTTTGTGGAGGCAGGGACGTCCGGGGTAGCTTTTCTTCTGCTCTCAGTGCCAGGATACCAGCGAAGCGCTCCTGGAGACTGAGAGACACAGTAAGACTCTCTCTTCCACACAGAGCCCTTTCACCCTGAGGCTCTTGTCAGCCAGCCTTCAGGATTACCTCACCAGCCTCTAAAGGGTGGCTGGCAGCAGCTGCTGACTTCTCTGATGCTCTCCATACCCATCTGAGAGGAAGTGAGGGGGTGCTGAGGAAGACAGATATTATCTAGGCTGGAGCCAGGCCAGTGGAACAGTGGCATCAACCACAAAGTGGCCCTTGGCTTTGGTTTTCAACGCAGAAGGAAGATGACAGGCAATTACTAGTGGAGAAGCTGGGGGAAGGGCAGACCTTGAGGGTAGAGGCCTGGTCTGGGGTCACCAGGGTATGCAGGGCTGCATTGTTCAGCTCCTAGGAAGTCATGTTTTAATAGAAGCTGCCTTCTAAACAGCAGTTGGTTTATTGGCATGCAGCTGTCCCAGTGGCCCATTCTGGGCACTGGAGATCTATCATGGCCCGCATTAGCCACTAGCTCAGTGACTGCTTCATTTGTAGCCACCCTGCGAGCTGGCAGGCACCAGCCCAGACTTCCTGAAGCACTTCAGGGAGTCAAATAATATCCCTCGGTATGAGTGGCTTTAGCCAAAAACTCGGCGTCACAGACAAAAAGCTCTATACCTGTTTTACTGATAAAAATATTGAAGCCACTCTGAGAGTGACAGTAAGGTGTGAGGACCCAGTTCACCTAATAGAAGTCCTATGCCACTCTTGGTCTTGTGTTGGCATCCACCTGCTTCGAGGACTAGACTTGGCTTGGCCTTGGCTGATCAGTTACCCTGTGGCCACATTGTTACCTGAACTCTCTAAGACTGAAGGCAGACAGCTGAGGCATAGAGGTCCGTGCTCCACAGATGGTTCATAAAGGGAGTGTCTGCCATGACAAGCTCAAATGAGAAGTATGAGGCCCGCTTGGTCCCAATTCTTGTATCCAGACATAAGGTAAATGCCCGCTCGACACCTGGCCTGACAGCGGCCACAGCCTGCTCAGATTCCCACTGCCTTTCCTTCTTCCTGGAGTCTGGGAGGCCTGGAGTGGGGCATTTCTGAGAACAGGGGCTGGAAATACATAGTTCAGTTGGTAGAGTCTGGCTAACTCGCATGAAGCCTTGAGTGTGACCCACAGCACCATATAAAACCCAGTCCTCTAGAGGTGGAGGCCCGAGGACTAGACACCCCAGCTCACACTCATCTGTTAGGATAGGATAAACCCACACCCCAAAGTAGCACATATAGCACAGTACATTGGGCACAGCCTTCCACCCCTGCATACTTTGTTTTTTTAAATGTTATGTATTTAGGTGTTTTGCCTGTGTGTATGTCTGAAAGCATCAGATTCCCTGGGACCGACTGGAGTCGCAGGTGGTTGTGAGCTGTCACCTGAGTGCTGGCATCGAGCCCAGGTCCACTGGAAGAGCTGCCAATGCCTTTAACTGCTAAGCTATCTCTCCAGCCTCCTGTAACATGTTTCCATAGCTCTTCATGAAGCACCTTCCTTCAGGAGTATGTCTGAACGACAAAGGTTGGGGCTATCCCAGTCCACAGACCTATATAGAAGTCAAAAGGCTCACTAAGGCTGTGTGACTCTCCTGGCCAGGGCAGGATGTGGGATTCCCCTCTGGGTGCTATGAATATGTTTTATTACCATTGGTTAATAAAGAAGCTGCTTCAGCATATAACAGGGCAGAATATAGCCAGCCTGGAAGAGATATATATAGAGACAGTAGGCAGAATAAGGGAGAGGCCATGTAGCTACCGAAGGAGACAGATGCCGGAACCTTACCGGTAGGCCGCAGCCTCATGGTGATATATAGATTAATAGAAATGGGTTAATTTGAGATGTAAGAGTTAGTTAATAAGAAGCATGAGCTAATATTAGGGCCAAACAGTGTTAGAGTTAATGCAGTCTCTGTGTGATGATTTGGGTCTGAACGGTCGGGAAATGAAACACAGCGTTCGCCTACACAGGAGTAAAGCCTTAGGCTTCCCACTTCAGACGCCTGTTCACAGAGCATCTGGAATAGACACAGAGGACCGCAGAGGAAAGTGCCTGTTTCTTTCCTCGAGGAACAAGAATGGACTATAAGTCCTTGGCGTGTTCCAGGGCCTGTTGATACGCCATGCCCTGACCACTTAGTAGAGTGTATTGCTGCGTGGCTTGAGCTACTGACAGCAGCCTGAAGAAAGGATTCCCTGAAGTCTGGCTGGGCAAGCCACGGGGTTTCCTGGAGTTCCCTAGAGGGTCAGGGTGTGCAGGAGCAGAAATGGCTCAAAGGCAGCCTGCAGCACTGCAAGGCTCACCTGGCATAATGACACCCCACAGAAGCTGCCCTGGAGTTGCCTTCACTCCAAGAAGGCCCCTCTCTACTGGCGTCTGTTTGCTATTTATATAATCTTGGCAAAGGGTCTTTTGAACCTTTTGACTTGGGTGGGCTTCCTGTACCCCCTAAGTGTTGTCAACTTCCTGAGTCTTACAAGCCTCCTTCTAAGAGTTGTGTTTCTGTACTACAGAGGTAGCCATAAAACACTTGCCCCCCATCTCTGGCTCCTCTGTTCTTTACACCCCATCTTCCACAGTGTTCCCTGGGCCTTGGAGGGGATGATGCTGGTGTTTTTTTTTCCCATTTATGACTCAACATTGGTTTACTATCCCATAGCAAGAATAATTTTCATCTTAGCAGCTTAACTGGGTGTGTTGTTGCTCTCTGCAGTATTTGCTGCATTACAAACATAGGAAGTTTCCTTCCAGGATAGAAGCTAATAACAGCAAGCCTATCGATGAAGACACAGATGTTCTTAAGGCAATTTGGTAGGCATGTCATATCCATTTAACAAAACAGCAGTAGTTGCTTCTTCATGGGAGCCTATGATCTCCCCAAATTTTGTCCTGATTTATGTTACCAGATGTGAGTTCTCTTCTGTGGAGCAGGTCTTAAGAGCCAATTAAAGAGCAGTTGGTTGTACCCTTAACAGTTATGCCATTATTGCACCAGAGTCACATGCTGCCCATCATGTTGGTAGTGTAGTATGAAGATCCTATTTCACACTAACAACCTGAGTTGTTCCATTGCTGTGAAAGCCAGCCAATGGGGAGAAGCTTTGGCTCAATCACAGCCTGATTTCTCCATGTTCTTCAGCCAAAGTGTTTGATGTCTCACCATCTAGTTCTGGGATGCACCCAACAGCTGCTCCACTAGTCTTTGTGACTTCTAGGTGTGGGTGTCTCCCTGGCCACCTCTGGCCTTGGAACTTCCACCTCACAGCCCTGTGGGTCCCAGGAGTACTTTTTCCCACTTATACAGGGCACTTTCCTTGAATATCTATGCGTATGCATGTACATGTTCATATGTGTGTATGCACGTGTATGTTGTGTGATGCATGTGCACGTGAAGGGCAGACAGTATTCAGTGTTGTTCCTTAAGTATTACCTACCTTTTTTTTTTATCAGAAAGGTGCCATCTCTCACTAATCTGAAACTTGGCAAGTAGGCCAGGCTGGCCAGACAGACCTAGGGATGTGCCTGTTTCCACCTCTCCTGGTGCTGGGATTACAAGTGCGTGCCACCCCACCCAGCCTTTTATATCTGAATTCTGGGGCTCAAACTCGGGCCCCTGTGTTTGCTAGGCAAACATTTCACCAAACCATCTTCCTAGTCCCAGTACACATCCTCCCCTCCGCTTATTTCTTTTTATCTTTTTCTGAGACAAGGTTCTCTGTGTAACAGAGCCTTGGCTGTCCTAGAACTCACTCTGTAGACCAGGCTGGCCTCAAACTCACAGAGATCCACCTGCCTCTGCCTCCCAAGTGCTGGGATTAAAGGAGTGTGCCACTACACCTGGCCTCCAGTATACAACCTTTTAAATATTTTTACCATTATTTTTCTGTTCTTTCTGGTTTTTCTTTTAATCTGTGAGACATCCAAGGTTTATTGTTATACTATCCATGTAGTGGAATCTTTCCTTGGAAAGTGAGCAGGGCCTCTGAAGGCCCCACTGACCAATGCAAGCACATGCCAGTTGTTCTTTGGGTTCAGCAGAGAACCTCAGCAGGGGCAAGTCTGGTGGCTCACACCTTTAAATCCTAGCACTTGGGAAGTAGAGTCAGGTTAGTCCATTCTTCATAGTAAATTCCAAGCCAGCCAGGGCTACATAGTGAGATTCTGTCTCAAAAATAAACAAATAAGGGACTGGAGAAATGGCTCAGAGGTTAAGAGCACTGCCTGCTCTTCCAAAGGTCCTGAGTTCAATTCCCAGCAACCACATGGTGGCTCACAACCATCTGTAATGAGATCTGGTGCCCTCTTCTGACATACAGGCAGAGTACTGAGAATACTGTATGCATAATAAATAAATAAATATTTAAAAAAATAAATAATAGATAAAGATATCAGCAGGGCCCAATTTGGCAGGGAAAGATTCCATTGCTGTGACAATTGTTTTTCAGAAGAACAGTGTTAGATACGGCAGCACGGCCAGGGACACTGGCCCACGGGGATCCACAGTCATTCTCCATAACCCATCCAGCTTCCTTCCTCATCCTGGGCCACTGTCACTCTCTCTTGTTCCCAGTGAGCTCTCTGGGGTCAGTTGGTACTGCACAGCCTAGCCCTGAGCCAAGAGAGACTCCCATCTCAGGTCCCCAGGTCTGACAGGCTCTGGGCTGGCATTGTGGTCTCTCCACTGGGCACATTTGGCTGTTGAAAGGGCACTAGCTGGGGGCTGCAGAGATGGCTCAGTGATTAAGAGCACTGCCTGCTCTTCCAAACGTCCTGAGTTCAATTCCCAGCAACCATATGGTGGCTCACAACCATCTGTAATGTGGTCTGGTGCTCTCTTCTGGCCTTCAGGCATACACGCAGAAAGAATATTGTATACATAATAAATAAATAAATATTAAAAAAAATAAAGAAAGGGCACTAGCTTGGGTGAACAATCTCCATTCTTGTATGGGAGGAGTCTTGTGAACTTTCTGAACTTCCTAGGTCTTGTAAGCCATTCCTTGCCTTTCCAGGTCTTTGTTGGTAGCCACATTGTCAAGCTAAGAAAGGAATGGGAATCTGGTGAGTCCAGCCAATTTGGGATATCTCAGGCTGTAGGACCTGAAGCCCACCCCATCAGATTTCCACGCAACCTGCTTTCTCCATGGGATCGTGGGCACCCATAGCCTAGAATTGCTATGAAGCACAGAAGCACCCCAGGAGTAAGCCACGGGGACCTGTTAGGGGCTTTGGTGACAGAGCTGTTCTGCACATCCACCAGGGAATTTCTACTGTGGTCTCAGCTTTGCTTCCAGTGTAGCCTGGTGCCTGTCAGTTTTCGAGGAAGGACTCCGGCTCCCCCATGCTCAGGGCCAGAGGCTCAGGGAGGCTTCTAACTGTAAGAAGAAATGTCCCCAGCTCAAAGGATGCTTTGGGTTCAAGTGAACATAGGGCAGCCTTAGAAGACAAGAGGAGGCTGAGGAGTGAGCCTCGAGACCTGAAAGCTATTGTGTTATGGCCTGTCTTCGGTCTCTTGAGACCAGGTCTTGCTATGTAGCTCAGGCTGGTCCTATAGCCCAACTCACAATCCTCCTCTACAGCTTCTTGAACACTGGGCTCACACCCTCTTGGGGGTGATTCTACAGCTTCTCTTTGTGGAAGCAAGAGTGGGGAGTCCATGAAGGCATTTGCTAACATACATACTCTCACGCAGTGAAACAGTATGACATAAGGGGTTGGTGTCTGTTCCATATCCTACGCCTTGCACTGTTTTGCTTAGCTTCAGACACCATGGATACCAACAGGCATGGTTTTTCCAAGGCTCATACTCCATCCAGATGTCACTTATAATTTTGAGCCTCCATCACAGCTCAGAGGCACAAGCTGGCTGCTTCCCAATGCCCTGTGCCTCCAGGTCATAGAAGAGGCATAGGGAAGTAAGCTAGATGTGAAGGAGACCTACAGGGTAGGTCCCGGGAGCAGGCGCTTTACGCTCTTCTGCTTTCTGAGTGGCCTCTGCTTCTTCTCTACCTTCCCCAGAACCATATCAACCAGCTCCTTCCAGACAGGACCAATCATAGGACAGAACCCCAGATACCAGGAATGTGGCAGAGAAGGGAGTGGAGGAGAGAGGGACAGAGAGTGGAGAAACTGGGAGGGAGGGAGGGAGGGAGGGAAGAAGGGAAAAGAAAAAAAGATAATATAAATATGCATCTCTTAAGATAGGCCAATTAATCTTAATTTGAACAAGCTGTGCCACAGAAATCTATATTTTAATAAGCCAGGGCCAAGAAATTTGATATATTTGTGTGCGTGTGCATGTGTGTATTCACATAAATATGCAGGTGCATTTGCCTGGAAACACACAGGTCAGAGGATGTTAGGCATATTGCTCTATCATTCTCAGCCTCATTCCTTTGAGACAGGGTCTATCACTGAACCTGGAGTCAGGCTGGTGGCCAGAAGCCCCAGGAACCCCCTTGTCTTCACTCTCTACAAACTGGCTTGTAGGATTATAGTGCATGACCAGGCCCAATTGTTATTAAACTTGGAGACTGGGGATTCGAACTCATGTCCTCATGTTTGTACAAGCACTCTTTAATTATAATTATGATTGATTGATTGACTGATTTTTCAAAACAGCATTTCTCTATGTAACAGTGCCCTGGCTGTCCTGGAACTTGTTTCATAGACCAGGCTGACCTCAAACTCACAGAGATCCTCCTGCCTCTGCCTCCCGAGTCCTGGAACTGAAGGTGTGCGCCCCCACCGCCCAGCTGCAGCGAGTGCTCTTACTGTCCTCTCAGTCCCAAATTTGATTTTTTAAATTAAAAAAATCTTGCCAAAAGACTATATTAAATCTACTTCTAAGTAGAATAACTTTAAAAAGTTGACACGTGAACATGACTCAGGTTAAGAACACCACTACTAGAGATCCACAACCAAGCAGCAGGCCAAGCTCCGGGAATCCAATCGAAGAGCGAGAGGAGGAATATATGAGCAAGGGAGGTCAAGATCATGATGGCGAAATCTACAGAGACAGCTGAACCAAGCTCATGGAAGCTCAAGAACTTTAGACCAACAGCTGTGGAGCCTCCGTGGGGCTGAACGAGGCCCTCCATAGGTGGGAGACAGTGGTGAAGCTTGGACTATCTGAGAGGCCCCTGGCAGTGGGACCAGGCTCTACCCCTGGTGCTTGAGCTAGCTTGTTGGAGCCCATTCCCTATGGTGGACGCCATGCTCAGCCTTAATGCAGTGGGGAGGGGCTTGGTCCTGCCCCAACTTAATGTGCCAGGCTTTGTTGGCTCCCCATGGGAGCCCTTACCCATTGGGAGGAGTGGATGGGGGGTGGCTGGGGGTGGGGGAGGTGAGATGGAACAGGAGTAGGGATGGGAGGGAGAACTGTGGTTGAAATGTAAAATGAAATAAAAAGAAAGAACATCACTACTGATTTGTGGCACCCTGGAAGTATCCTCCCAGGGCTTGTGCCCCCACCCCTCACTAACCACCTTTAGGCAAAGTATTCTGGGGGTTTATTTATTTGTTTATTTATGTATTTCTGAGGCATATTTATTCAATTTTGAGACACAGTCTTAATATGTAGCTCTGGCTATGTAGACCAGGACAGCCTTGAACTCACAGAGATCCACCTGCCTCTGCCTCCCAAGTGCTGGGATTTAAAGGTACACTGCCTGCCTCCGAATCTTTCTTTGGATTTTGCTTCTTGTGACAGGGTCTCTCTTTGCAGTCCTGGCTCTCCTTGAATTCTCTAAGTAGGCCAGGCTAGACTCAAACTCACAGAGCTCCTCCTACCTCTGCCTCCCAAGGACTTAGGAGTTCTAACACACCTAACCCCCTGCCTGCATCCTACAACGCATTGTTTGCCTGTCTCTATAATTGTATAAATGGGGCTGTCCTTGCTATGGTACGGCTTATGCTTTTCAGGTCGCCCTTCTGTCATGAGGCTCCCCATTGTTCTAGCTGCCACCCGTTCCTTTGCATTGCTGTGCAGTATTCCACCGCACATAGGAAGCACATGTGACGTAAGCCATCATCCATGGCTGCTTCTCCCGGTTTCCGATTTTTCCCTTCCTCAATGGGATAACATTAGTGACTAAGGTGCTACTGGTATCAAATAGTTCGAAATTTTCTTACGCACTTGGAGGCTCATCGTATGGCCTGGGGCATGTCCATCCTTCCGCCTTGGTCTCCCTAGGTATAAAATGGGGACAAAGAGGCTTCTGCACAAACCTCTCTGGCCAGGCACTTATTTTGAACTTGCTTCCTTTTGTTAACGAACAGGATTTCTGAGACTCTGTACTAATTACAGGGGCGTAAGGGTTCAGTCCAGAAAGTTGTGGTCACTGGTCATGGCACTGAAGAGGTATGTGACAGGAGAGGGGGTGCCTTGTGACTGACCTCTCTCCTGTCCTTCTGTCCACCTGCAAAACCCCAGCAGCCTCAAGGAAGGGAGGTAAAGGAGTTGGGTTTCCCGAGGCAGTGAGGCCTGGATGGGCTGTGCCGGGGACCCTATTGTCTGGTTGTGTACCTGGATGTGCCCCCCAGCACCCACTATTGATGCCAAAGTGAACCCCAGGGCAACCAGATGTTCCCCAGGAGCTGAATCTCACTGTAGAGACCCCCATGCCAGCACCCCCTCCCATGAAAGTATCCATGGGCCTCTCTGTGCAATCGCACATAACAAGGACATCAAAGGCTGTACAGACCCTCTTGGGGACAGAGAACCAGGCTGGTGACAACCGTCTAGGTTTGTGTGTCATTAGAAAACAAAAGATAACTCATGTTTGCCCTGAACAGGAATTCTATATGGTGATTTAAATTAAAATTATATTGGTTAAAGAAATAAAATTAGGCCACTCAGCTGGAATGTTTCCAGGAGTGGTCCTGACCAAATTCCATCTTGGTCAGTATTTAATATTTTAATAAAGCTTACTTTAACTCACCCCCCCAAATAAAAATAAATAAAACTATCTGGGTGGTGGTAGTGCATGCTTTTAATCCCAGCACTCAGGAGGCAGAGGCAGGAGGATCTCTGTGAGTTAGAAGCCAGCCTGTCTACAAGAGCTAGTTCCAGGACAGGCCCTAAAGCTACAGAGAAACCCTGTCTCAAAGAAATCAATCAATAAATAAATAACTAAAGCTAAATTTTCAGTCCTATTATAAGAGTGAAATATTTTTTGTTTTGTTTTGTTTTTCAAGACAGGGTTTCACGACAGTGAAACAGTCCTGGCTGTCCTGGAACTCACTTTGTAGACCAAGTTGGCCTCAAACTCTGCTTCCAAAGTGCTGGGATTAAAGGCGTGCACCACCACCTGGCCACATGAGTGAAATCTTAAGGGCTCCTACGTCTGGGGAACACTTGCATATTCTATTTTTTTAAGACTTATTTATTAATTATGTACACAGGGTTCTTCCTGCATGTATCCCTTCAGGCCTGAAGAGGGCACCAGATCTCATTACAGATGGTTGTGAGCCACCACGTGGTTGCTGGGAATTGAACTCAGAACCTCTGGAAGAGCAGACAGTACTCTTAACCTCTGAACCATCTCTCCAGCCCCACTTGCATATTCTAAACTGATTTCCCAATTTACCTGATCTTAGTTACTGGCTTTGGGTTGAATTCAGAATCACTGGTTTTGAGGTAGACATGGTTGTTGTCTTAGTCAGGGTGACTATTGATGTGACAAAATGCTATGACCAAAAGCAACTTGGGGAGGACAGGGTTTATTTGGCTTACACCTCTACATCACTGTTCATCATTGAAGGAAGTCAGACACAAACTCAAACAGAGCAGGAACCTGGAGGCAGAAGGTCATGGAGGGGAGTTGCTTACTGGCTTGCTCCCATGGCTTGCTCAAACTGGGTTCTAATAGAACCCAGGACCACTAGCCCAGGAGTGGCACCACCCACAATGGGCTGCACCCTTCCACATCAATTACTAATTAAGAAAATGTGCCAGGCAGTGGTAGCATACGCCTTTAATGCCAGCACTCGGGAGGCAGAGGTAGGTGGGTCTCTGAGTTCAAGGCTAGCCTGGTCTACAGAACAAGTTTCAGGACAGCCAGGGCTACACAGAGAAACCCCGTCTTGAAAAACTAAAAGAAGAAAATCCTCTAAAGTCATGCCTGCAGCCCATTTTTATGGAGGCATTTTCTCAGCTGAGGCTCACTCCTCTCTGATGATCCTGGCTTGTGTCTAGTTGACATAAAACTATGCAGCATGGCACAGTGGCACAGGCTGTAATCCCAGACCTGGAAAGGTGGAAAGGATGATCAGGAATTCTAAGTAACCTTCAGCTCCACAGCAAGCTTGAGGCCAGCCTGGGATATGTGAGAAATTGTCTTTTAAATTAAAAAAAAAAAAAAAAAGCTGAGCAGTGGTGACACACACCTTTAATCCCAGCACTCAGGGGGCAGGAGCAGGCAGATCTCTGTCAGTTCAACGCCAGCCCAGTTTACATAGTGAGCCCTATCTCAAAAATTAAATAAATAAACAAGTAAATTTAAAAATCAAATCAAACCACTTGTCTTAGAGAAGCAGCCAGTACCTTTGACCTGTGAGCTGTGAATGGGGGCTGTGAAAGCTCGATTTTGCACACGCAGACCATCAGCTGCCTCGCTAGCTCCAATCACATTTCTCGCTGTCCTGGGGAGTGGGGTCCAGAGAGCTCTCCATTTGCACACAGGGCTCTTTCACGAATAAGTGAATAAATGCACTTTTGCAAAATTCTTAGTATCTGGGTTTGGTTTTCAGCATGCAAAGTGGCCTGTCCGGTCACTCTACTGTGGCTCACAGCAGCCATACTGCACTTCCCACTGGGCAGTGCTACTATAATGCTCTCACTAAACAAAATAAAACCACCAAAAAATGTCCACTACTGTTCAGTCGTGTCTTCAGTAAGCTGATCTGGCCAGAATCTCACTGTGCACATACAGAAACTACCTAGGGTTTTAAAATGTTGATTGGGTAGGCCAGGGGCTCAAAAACTAGAGTCTGCATTTCCCATAAGTTCCCAGATCATGCCAGCACTAGGGGTCAGGAGAAAGCCTGACATGTTTATGTATTAGCAGGTAGTTCATCTCAGTCCCCAAAAAGAATATGAGGTAGCTTAGCTAAAACACACATGATGGAAGTGTCTTCAAAGAGAAGAGGAGGGAGGGAAAAGGCCAAAGAAAGGCAGGAAGGCCAGGTCCGTTCCCCCCCCCCCCCAGCTGTCTGGTTTCTGTGTGGACATGCTGCTTGCCTCAATTCACCTTGGGGTGTCTGTGAGTTCTTGTGGTGTGGAAGGAGAAGGCAGTGATGGAGCTGAGAGACAGCAGTGTCACTTGATCCCTCACAAACTGTGGCTAGGGATGGCATGTGTTGGGCCAAAGGTGACAGGAAAGAAGAAGGCTTTGTGAAGGAGGCCTTTGAGGACCTCAGCGATGCAAACCCAGGCTGTGGAGAACAGTGGATGGGGCAGCAAGAACAGAGAGGCCAAGAGTGCAGAGACATCTTTGCTTGGCAAAACAGACTGTCCCTTGACATTGCATTTCTGGGCTGCAGCCCCAGGTATGAAGCAGCCCAATTACAGCCACAGGTGGACAGGCTTGGGTGCTGGGTGGGAGGCCAGCCTTCATAGCCTCCTTCCGTCTCCTCTACCCCAATGGGAGAAGGCCTTGTTTGAGGGAACAAGGTTGTTCTGGATGGGCTCAGGGCTAGGGCAGCCTCCTTACCACAGGCCCCTGCCACCTGCTATAGCTCTGTGGGTGTGGGGCTGTGGGTGGGGGTTTTCTTGTTCCGGTCTCTACTCTAATTCCTTGCAGCTGTTCTGGGCTCCAGGGAAAGGGACTGGCTATTTTGAGTGGGCCACTGGCTTTCAACCAGGAAATACGACTGGCTGAGTCAAGGACTGGCGATGAGGTAGGCAAACAAGACCAGAGCCAGGTCCAGCAGAAGGTGGCCCAGGCTGTGGAGAAAAGAGTTGGGCCATGGAGGAAGCAGGCCAGAAGAGAGACTGGAATCCTGAGAGCAGTCTGAACTGACTGCAGGATTGGTGGGAGGAACAGGACAAGACATGGCTTGGTTAAGATGGACCATCTTGGTCCCTGTGACCCTGGCAAAAGTAGAAAAGGAAAGGAGGTCCCCGTGGCCAGGACTGGTGCTTCTGGGGAAGGGACGGTGCCTCTCCTGTAGGGGACTGGGCTGTCTGGACCATAGGAGAAGCAATCCCTTTACTTCTAGGCAAGCCCTCCCAATGCCATCTATCAGGTCCTCTGTGGAGACCTCACACCTTCATGGCTGTCTGACACCCCTGCCTGTTGGATGATGGACATGAGCCTCTGGGCCTGGAAAAGTCACGTGGTCCAGTGAGAAGGCCATCACTTAGGACAAGTTAGCCTGGGCTTCAATCCCAACTCTTCGTGCTCACAGCTGTGTTCCCTCAAGACCCACGGGCTTCCTCACTGAGCCTTCCCTTGCAGAAACGGGAGTCCTAAGAGAGCAAGATGCACCTCATGAGAGTGAGTGGACTTAGATCTGTTCATGATGTGTTGTCATGGTAACCACAGCTGTCAAGGGACACTGTAGTGGTTGGTGTAGCTCTTGGGCCTTGACTGTTCTCATAGAGATACATGGAGGGGTTTGTGGTAAGGGGAATGATGATATTCTTGCAAGGTGGGCATCTGGGGACCCAAGAAAGGCATTAGGGACCAAGAGGAACACATTGGACCATGTACCCTGAGGGGGCAGGGCCAGCTCCTGAACTGCCAGCTCAGAGTGAATTTGATGAACTAGCGGGATGAGCGAATGAATGAATGAATGAATGAGTGGATAAACAAATGGTGGCTCCCCAGAATGTGGACTTGCCATAGGCCCTGGTGAAGTTCCAGACTGGGCAGTGAGCAGGATGCAGCCATCTGGCACCTCTCTGGAGTTTGACAAAGGAAGTGGAGGGAAACTGGGGAGCAGGACCTCATGAAACACAGACCCAGAGAGTTGAGGCTCATCAGCCCTTCCAAGAGAGAAGCCTCCACTGGTCCGCTCTCCGGCTGCCTTCCATCCTCCCAGCTGCCTAGAGTGGCCAGAGGCGGGAAGTGGGAGAAGGAGGAAGGCATGTTCTCCCATGCATCCGTGAGGAACTCATCCTGTCCAACTCTACCTCAGCAGCCAGAGAGCCTCGGTTGTACCAGCCATGCCACTGAGCAGGCCAAGCCATGGCTCTCCAGAGTGCACACCCCTAAATGGGAATTGGAATCCTCCATATTGGAGAAAAGGGGTCAGGTTCATAGTGTCAGAGGTCTCCTCAGTTCTGCTGTCCTGCGGCCACGTGGGCTGGCCTCTTGCAGAGTGTTAGCTGTTCTGTCTAAATAGCTGGCCGGGATGTCTCACCTCAACCAAGGCCAAATCCCTCACTGCAGCTGCTGCATTCTGGGCAGACCTGCTTTTAGAGGAGGTGGGCAGGAGGCAGGGAGCATAGAGAGGTTCTCCCAGTGGCTGGGGGGATCCAGTCGCGAAGGGATGTTTTCACATCCCTTTTGGGGAAGGCCCAGTGGGCAAGGTAGCGTGATGACTAAATCTGAGAATCTCTTCCTGCTAACTGGCCCTGGAAACATTTTATCAAAGGTGAGGGAGGGACTCATGAGGCCCCCACCCCTTCCTGAGGAACTATTGGCAGTTAGTGGTGACTGGGGAGGGGTGTTTCTTTAGTGATGTAGCCACTGATAAGTAGCCTATTCTCCAGTAAATACCCCCATGGGTGTTCACGCAGGCAACTCCAGTTAAATCCAGTAGCTGTCAACACACACAAATAGACATCAAAGTAGGAGGAGACTGGGAAGAAGGGTTCAGTAGGAAAAGGAGAAAGGTGAGCAGGGTAATGGGTAAAAATGACCAAAATTCATTGCATACATATATGGAAATTGTCAAATAATAATAGCAGTAATGATAACGATAAAGAAGGGCTGTCAGGTTGTAACCTTTAGGGAAAGTATATACGGAGTGGGGCCGACTGATAGTCTCCTAGGTAGAGGGGAGCGGTACCTGCAAAGGTCGGGGTTCGGAGTGGAGGGAGGAACCTGCAGCTGAGCCTTTAAAAGGCAAGCAGGGAAGGTTGCAAGGGTGTCCCCAGAGCAGGGACTACATCTGGAGCCAATAGCCCTCCCCAAGTGGAGGGACAGTAACTGGGAACCAGGAGGGACTGAAGGAGCAGGGTGGTGGGAGCAATGGGGACCAACTCAGGACACAGCCCTGGTGGGAGCTGTGGGAGCCATCGCTGGGGGAGAAGGAGAGAGATACAGGGACAGGAAAGGAAAGAGAAAGCCCAAGAGGTCTGGTGGGGGCTGGGGTAGAGGGAGGGTGAGGGGATGGGAATGGGATGGAGGAATGGAGAGGGAGGGGAGGGAGGAAATGAGGAGACAAAGTGGGGGTGGGGGCAGGAAGTCCGAGCAGGAGCCACAGATGGAAATGGGGCCTGTGCAGGGGTCACTTCTTCCTAGCCATCCTGTTGTGACCCAGCCAGCTCTGCTGTCCAGAGGAGACACAAAGCGAGGCTCTAGAGGACAAGGGTAGGAACTACACAAGGAGGGTCAGTTAGACACAAGGAGCTTCTTGCTGGAAGGCCTGCAGGGAAGGGCCCCTCCTCCTAGTGGAACAGCCCATCCCTCTTCCAGGCAGGAGACTAGCCACCGTGGCCCTCTGAAGGGTGCTTCTGTGGGTCGGTCGGCAGCACATAGTTCGGCCGGCAGCACATAGTTCGGCAAACTCAGTTTCTCGCTTCAAGTCCGAGCTGTGCAGTTGTGCGCGGCGAGCGTGACAGGCAGGGTAGGGGCTCTTGGGCCCACGCTGAACGGTGAGGCCAGTGTGTGCCCAGGTGGACCCTTTCCCACATCCTTTGTTCCAGGAACATCGGGAAAAGGCCACTGAGAAGAGAGGTGGAGGGCAGGAGCTGCCTGGGTGTTTCCAGGGAAAATCTGATCCTTTCATGGAACAGGCAGCTAGCTGCGGACCCTCCCCGCCCCTCCCCCTCCTCCCCACCTCATCTCCACCTCCGCTTCCCTTTCTTCTTCACTCCCCTGCCAACATCAGGACAAACCCTGGTCTCTTTGCAGCAACTGCCCCAGCGCTGGGCCCTGGATGTCAGCAGGTGGGGCAGGCATGCAAGTATGTCCAGGAGCGTGCAGAAGTATCGCGCGTATTCAAACGTAAAACTGAGTATACATTTGCATGTATATGACTGTGTCACACACAAACGTGATAGAGATGTGAGTGTGCAAGCACAGGTATGTGTGTGCACAAGTGAATGCTGGCGTAAGTGTGCTTGTGAACTCACGGTCTCATGTACACACACCAGACTGACGCAACTGTGAGAAATGGAGACAGCCTGGCCGTGGTCATCAATGCCATGGTTGAGACAGAAGCATGTTTTTTTTTAGGGGGGGTAGGGGTGAGGACAGGACTAAATTGACTACTTGAGGCTCTGGGTTTGTTATTTGGGGCCAGGAATGTTTTTGTTTTTCAAGACAGGATTTCTCTGTAGCTTTGGAACCTGTCCTGGAATTTGCTCTGTAGACCAGGCTGGCCTTGAACTCACAAAGATCCTCCTGCCTCTTCCTCCTGAGTGCTGGGATTAAAGGTGTGCACCACCACCGCCCGCCTTAGGCATGGTTTTTTTTTTATAGTTATTGGGTTTTTGAGAGAGGGTCACGTCACATTGTTCAGGCTGCTTTTCAGCTCCCAGGCTTCAGCCACCTTCCTTCCTCAAGCTCTTGAGGAGCTGGGACAGTAAACTCTGCACCACCGCACAAGCTTAGAGCCTGCTTCCTGAAGGCTGATGTTAATGTCACAGAGAAGAAAGGGTTGGCACATGTCTCTGGGTCCCTGGAGACTCGGCTGCACTCTTCTGCCCCAGGAGGAGACAGAGGCTCCAGAATGCCAGCTGCTCCACATCTGGCCAGTGGCCAACCTTAGATTAGACTCCAGGTCTAATTGATTTATGACAGAGCCTCAGGCATAGTCTCCAATTCAAGGTCACACAGGGTAACACGGGAGACAGAGCCTTAGACTCTGTTACTTCCAGGACTGTGAGCCTCAGCTCCTGGCCCTTGGGGAGTAGGCCCCTGAACCTATGAGAGCTATGATCCTTTCTTAATTGGCCTTGTTCTGCAGTTTGTGCCAATCCAAAGCATCCCCCGCAGACCTCTGGCCAGACCTTTGTCATTTGTTTGGGGAAGCCCTTAAGCACATGCAAGATATAGATCCTTAAGACTGGGATTCCATCTTCTGCCCATGGGTCCAGGTGATAGTATCGTTAGCCAGACACCCTCACTTCCTCTCTCTTTTTCACCACTGCTCAGCTGCATAGGGACACGTGACTTCTGAACATTCCTCCTCTCCCTACCCCATCTCTAGGCATGATCAGCTCCGTCTAAGTCTCGTCAAAAGGATGTGGCCCTTCTCCAGCCAGTGTCTACTCTCTGCCTGCTTCCTCCCCTGTATAAACACTTGCCTGGTGTCTGGATGGCCTAGAGCAGGGCCCCTTCTCCAAGATCAGCTTTTCTCTGAGCTCAGTCCACTGCATTCCATTCTCCAGAGGATTTCCCCTCCCCCCTCTTCTTATGGGAATCTGTCTACCCACCTACCTATCATCCATCCACCCATTTAGGATTTCTCTTGAGGGACATCCCCATTCCTTATCATAGGATCAAGGTACGGCCTGACTCCATTGATTCTTATTTATTCATTTTTCAACTCTGGGGTAAAAATTGTTCTGTCTTTTTTCTTTTTAACTTCAAGCACAAGCCACACTTCCCTATGACCTCTGCCTCTTGGATCTCCAGTTTTTTAATGTATAAAACATGCACCATCTCTTCCTAGCACACATGGCAGCTCACAACTGTCTGTAACTCCAGTGCCAGGGGATCCGACCCCCTCACACAGACATACATACCATACATGCAGGCAAAACACCAATGCCCATAAAATAAAAATAAATAAATAAATTTTTAAAATGCACTTAAAGCCTGGCATGGCGGTGCACACCTTTAATCGAAACACTTGTGTTGTCTGAGCTTTCTGTCCCGCCCGATTCCCACAGTCGTTATGCCCCCAAAGAATCACACAGAGGTCTGCATTAGTTATAAACTGATTGGCCCTTTAAGTTATACAGGTATTAAATATTATAGGTCAATAGTTGTTCATGTTTGTTACACATATAGTCAGATTGATTAGGTTCTTTAGGTACATTTAGAGATCGTATTCTGCCTAGATAGGTCATCTTTAACCACTTCAAGGATCTGTAGAACATGGCATTTAAATAACTTAGGGTTCTCTTCACATGAGACATGATTGCTCCTGACAGCACCAATCTACTCCCAAGAGAATGTTGACATTCCACTTGGAGTTTTCTTCTTGCCACAACTGGCCTTCAGGCAAGGTACTGCTCACCAGTGATAAGGTACATGGTATCCGGAAATGGATAAGCAGGACGCAAGGAAAAAGATTGTCAAACCTTGCCAAGAGAGGGTAAGATGATTCTGAAAAATTTCCTGCCTTTGAAAATGGTCTGTTAGTTAATGCTAGGCCTTAGCCAAAGTTGGTTGCTTCAATGTTGCAAATGAGACTTTGGATGATTGCTCAGGTAGCTAATCGTCTCTGTCATATATTGCTCACTTTGGAAGCTGCTCGATTGCACTTCCTACCTGCTAAAGTAAGGTTACCTCCCTCTCAGGCCTTCAGTGGGGTTGAAGATTAGATAATCGTAGCTACATTCCTCTTATGATTTAGCCAAGGTTGTTTCCGATACAAGATTTATACTCTTTGGAATAAAATGTTTATTAAAACATTTGTCATGTGTTCCTTGCTTAATATTGTTCATGTTGTTTGTAATTTTATACTTGATTATCTGTTCCTATTGTATATAGCTTTGTATTGGGTTTGGATCGCTTTGTATAGTTTTGTATTGGGTCTGTTCCTATTGTATATAGTTTTGTATTGGGTTTGGATTGTATAGTTTTGTATTAGGTTTGGTGGCTTCCCCCATAGTTGAGCAGAGACCTGGATCTTCTGTTCCTTTGGAGTGAGTTTTCCCCTTATAATAAATAAAAATATAATTGTTTATCTTTAAGCTAGGCTGGTTATTTCACGAATCAAGCTAACATCTACACACTTGGGAGGCAGCAGCAGGTGGAACTCTGTGAGTTCAAGGTCTACAGAGTAAATTCTAGGACAGCCAAGGTTACACAGAGAAACCTTGTCTCAAAAAATAATAAAACATGTGCTTTTATGCATTTCCTTATATCCATTCATTCATTCATCCACTTAAGCACTTACTAGCCCTTCTGCCTTCCTGTTTACCCATCCTTCAATTCATCTATCTATCCTTCTATCCAGTCACTAATGTATCCACCTACCCACTGATCTATCCATCTACTCATCATCCGTCCATCCACCTATCATTTATCCAGCCATCATCCATCCATCCATCCATGATTTGATATGTCCGTCTACCTATTTACCACTTATCCACTACCTACTTATCCTCTATTCATCTACCCATTCACCTATCCACCATCCATCCACTGATTTGTACTAAGTGCCAAGCCCTGGAAAAGATGCCCAGGCCTCTTCATAGTTCACAAAGAGCAATCTGTTATTTTGTTCTTATTTGTGGCTATTCACATTTCTGAACTTTAGAGCCCTTGACTTCAACTGAACCAAGGAAGCAATGCTTTGGCCAATAGTTTGCCTAGTTGCATGCAGTTTCTCACCACTCATTACCCCTCCAATCCCTAGCAAGCAACCCACACTATGCAGAGTGTACCAGGGGACTGAGGGACCTTCCTGCTGCTACCTGATGTAATCCATAATGAGCTAGTATGGCTACCAAAACCTGGTGCCCGGGTGGCTGTTCCTGTTTCAAATATTTTGGCAGGATTTGTACTCCTTGTGACAAATTCTGTTCCTGTCTCCGTAAGTCCCCAAGATGGCTAGCACCTCTCCCTCAGCTGCTGCTGTTGTTTGCAGAGGATACGCTGGCCCAATAAAGCCATGTTCCCTGATGACATCTAGGAGATCCTGGCCTCCACATACTGCAACTTTACTTGTGCCGCTTGTGCTCTGGAACCCAAGGTCAGGGCCAACAAGATTTCCACAGAAGCTGTGGGTTTGCTGAGCCCTTTTCTGGCCCCATCAGACTTCTTTGCTTTCTTTCCAGCATCCCGAGACTCTCATCTAGTCCAGGAGTTCCCATTCCAGGCTCTGCTTCTGGGGAACTTAACCTAAAATACTTGATATTCTCTCCATGATATCAGAACTGGGTTGGGTATGGACCAGGATCCAGACATAGGAAGGCTTCCAGGAGAAATGACATTCAAATCTGGGCCTTGAAGGTTTGGTAAGAATTGTCCCACTATGGGGCTGGAGAGATGGCTCAGTGGTTAAGAGCACTGACTGCTCTTCCAGAGGACCTGGGTTCAAGTCCTAGTACCCACATGGCAGCTCACAACTGTCTGTAACTCCAAAATCTGACATCCTCACATGGACATACATGTAGCAAACACCAATGCAAATAAAAAAAAATAAAAATTAAAAAAAAAAGAATTGCCCCACTAAACTGTGTCTCCGCATTGAATACTAGATTTAATTACTGAGGGTGGCGGAAGGACATGTTCTTAGAATGTCACAAGCTTACATCCTGGGGCAGGAAAAGACAAGCCTATCCCAAGAAGTGAATGGGCCTTCAGCTGGGGATCAGGAGTGGGTAAGGGAGGTAGGAAATGAGAAGAGAAAAGAGGTTGATGTCAAAGTAGAGGGCCTGCCACAATGCCTTGAGCCAAGGGCTGAGCATCCGTGAGTCTTGCACACATTGTCTCTGATGGACTGCTGTATTTGGACAGAATATCAGAGACTGCAACCCTATACCCTGGCTGGCTCTATAATACAGCATGTAAAATGATACCCACTTATTGTACCTTCCCAGGACCAAGCCCAGGCTGGACCTGTCCAGAGGCTCCATCAATTGGGCCCAGTACAGTAGAGTTCCCTAGGGAAGGAACTATTGTGGCCCATAAATAGGTTAGGCGGTCAGGAAACGGGAAATCCTGAAACACAATGAGGCCCAGTGCACAGAGGCTTCCTCTAGGCACAGGATTGGTCTAAGGATGTAACTGGGGCCAAGAGCCTCTCTCCCTGAACTAAGACTCCCTGATTGCTGGTCACATACATGCTCTTACTACAGCCTTCAGGGACACTCGAGTCTCTACCTCACCCTGAGGGCAGCTCAGGACAGGCCATGAGAAGCTAGGACAGGCAGGAACAGCAAGGGGACAGTGGACACCTCCCAGATGAGCCCTGGCACCAGGCCAGTAGGGGCTAATGGAGCAGCCAGGCAGGGCTATGGCCCTCTGTATGATCCCTGGGTACTTCTGCCAGGCCCTCAAGCCACACTAACCTGCACACCTTCAACGTTATCATCCTAGGTTACCCAAAGGATGCAGGAAGATCAGGCCTTCCTGATCACAACAGTGGACACAGGATGTGTTCCCTTATTAGAGAATCAGGCACTCTGAAAATGCATGTTTGGGAAAAATCATAAACCAGACAGAAAACTCAGTGTCCTATAGGACCTCAGTGTCGCACACAGGGCAGGTGAGATGGTTCAGTGGATAAAAGTGTCTATGGTCAAGCCCAATGAACTGAGTTTGAGATCTAGGAACCACAGAGAAAAAAGAGAGAACCAGTTCTCACAAATTGTCCACTGACCTCCATATGCATGCTGTGATGTTCGTGAGTGTGTGTGTGTGTGTGTGTGTGTGTGTGTGTGTGTGTGTGTGGTGTGTGTGCATGCACGCATACGCACAGAAAGTCAGATGGGGCCACAAAACATCAGGATGTCAGGGCTGCTGGGGATTTTCTTTGTACTTCTCTGTGCTTTTTATATTTTTTTTTCTACAGTAAACTTGCAGTCATTAACAAACAAACAAACAAAACACCCGAATACCCACATCCTATAATAGAGGATATTTTCTATCTCCAGCATGGGCTTTTAAATGAATGGGGAAATGTGGATGGAAGGCTGTTGGAAAAACAGGATACAAGGCTGTATACATCGCATGTGAAGGATGAGATTGTGAGATAGGAATCAGAAGGAAATGCTGATGTCATAAAGGCACTGTCACCTACAGGACAGTCCACCTTCCGGATAAACCAGGCAGCCCCAGCAGTCCTGGCAATTCCATGCACACCAGAGAGAATTTTATCGTCATTGCCACACCCTTGACTGAGCCTTCTTATAGCACCCAGTAATGTAGAAAGGATGGGTGCAAACATTGTCTGATGGGTGTGAACGCCATCCGGCTTATGGGTTTCCCGAGACTTCCTTTAGTGAGCATCTGTTATTGCTCAGAATGCATTCCTCTCAAAGTGAGTTACAGCCACCAGCAAACTTCACCTCTAAACCTAGCACAGCATTAACCGGAGTTCAATACTTCTTTTTAAAGTAAAGTTTACCTATGGCAATGTTGTGGTCTAAAGTGTATCACTTGATAGATTATAACAAATGTCACTATGACACAGAAAGGGGGACTTCAGAAAGTTACCACCTGCTCCCACCTGGCCAGTCTCTGTCCAAACCAGCCCCAGAGGCAATCGCCCTCCCATCTGCCCATGAATTCACTTTGACTTTGTGGGGACATCCTATAGTGCGCATATGTCTGTGCTTGGCTCATCCATTCACCACAGCGTCTGTGCCATTTACCTACGTTGTTACCTAGTCTGCTGATTTTCTTTCTTTTTTTTTTTTTTTTCTTTTGTTTGGTTTTTCGAGACAGGGTTCCTCTGTGTAGCCCAAGCTGTCCTGGTACTCATTTTGTAGACCAGGCTGGCCTTGAACTCAGAGATCCTCCTGTCTCTGCCTCCTAAATGCTGGGGTTAAAGTCATGCACCACCACCGCCTAGCTAGTCTGCCGGTTTTCATTGTTGACTATTTGCCTAGTATCTTGATACACAGGCTGTTCATCTGCCCCCTTGTTGATGAGCACCCAGGCTGCCTACCGCTTTGTTAAGAATGAAGCTTCTTTGCAAGTCTCCCTGAGAATGGAGCCAGACTCTCTTCATATCTGCTAAACACTTGTGTTTCTTTTGGCTCACCTAATTTGTTTTTCTTTTTCCTGTTAATTTGTAGAAGCTCTTTGATTATTAAGGTTGGATGCTTATCACACACACATACACACAGAGAGACAGACAGACACACACACACACACACACATTGGTGCTGGTTTAGGAGGGGAGGTAGAAGATGGACAGGATGGTGACTTCAGGCTTTGCTTACTGAGGCTGAGTGTCTGATCTGCACACCTTTCCCCTCCTGGCCTGTTTCAGGCTCTGTTTCACTCATTCTGGGCTTCTCCCCCTGTCTATCATGTCCTGCAGCTCTGGCCCCTGCTATCGTACACTCTGATTCTTTGTCTTTTAGAGTCGCCTTTTCTGGAGCATTACCCAGAGTTCACCCAGTTTTCCTTCCTACACTGGTTTCCTAGGCTACTGTAACAAATGATACCAGACACTCAGAGTCTTAAATATAAACATCTGTTCTCTCAATGGTTCTAGAAGTCCCAAGTCCAGCATGTAGGGGGCCACCATCCAAAGGCTCTGAGAGAAAACTCCAGTGTTTTCCAGTCTGGTGGCTCCTGGTGTTATTTCTTATCTCATGGCTGCCTCTGTCTTCACATAACTTTCTCCCCATTTTGTACCTGCCTCCATCCCTCTCTTTCCTTGAATGTGCTAGGCACATGCTCTACCTGCCCTGGGTCACATCCCCAGCTCTCCTTTGCATTCTTATAAAGACATTTGCTGTATTTGGGACCCACTTGGATAATCAAGGATGACCCCATCTCAGATATTTAATGACATCTTCAAGAACCTTTTCCCCATCTAAGACTGCAAACACAGGTTCTAAGGGCAGATGCGAAAGGGAGAGTGGCAGGTGGATCCCTGAGTTCAAGGCCAGCCTGGTCCATAGAGTGAATTCCAGGACAGCCAGAGCTACACAGAGAAATCTTGTATCACAAACAAACAAACAAAAAATCCACCAGAATGAAACAACTCATCCCATGCACCTTTCCTCCCAAATCTTAATCAATTACAGCATCAAATCAAATTCAAAATTTCATTTAAAGATATTCTCAAAACTAGGCATGATGATGCATGCCTGTAAAGCTAGTACTCAGAAGACTGAGGCAGGAGGACCATCACTGGTCCAAGGCCAGCCTAGGCTACACAGTGAGCTCCAAGATAGCCTGAGCTACCAGATGAGACTTCACTTCAAAAATCAAAACCACAAAAACAAAACCAACCAACCAGAGAAGAAATTGTTCTCTCAGAAAAGGTTCAAATGTCATTATTCACCCGATACATAGATGAGACTCTTGGTACAGTCCATCTTGAGGCAAATTCCTCTCTACACAAGAACCCAGAAACCTAGAAGATGTGTTTCCTTCTTCCAAAATACCATGCTGGGAAGTTACAAAAGGAAAAATAGAAGGAATGAGGAGACACTAGCTGTTAAGATTTGAATATGGACTTTCCAGCAGCACATGTTTTGAGCACTTAGTCCCCAACTTGTGATATTCTCTTGGGATATTAAAAAAAAACTGTTCAATTTTATTTATGGTGTGTGTGTATGTCTACACGTGTACACGTGCTGTGGAATAATCCTGCAAATATGTGGATATGTATTATTCTCATTGGTTAGTAAAGAAGCTGATTGGCCTATAATAAGGCAGAAAAAAGTTAGGCAGGACAACCAAACTAAGGATACTGAGATAAAAAAGGATGGAGTCAGGGAGGTGCCAGCCAGCTATCAAGGAAGCAGGACATGTAGAAAATGAGGTAACAAGCCATGAGCCACATGCGAGGCATAGATAAAAAACATGGGTTAATTTAAACATAAGAGTTAGCTAGTAACAAGCTTGAGCTATTGGCTAAGCATTTATAAGTAATATTAAGCCTCTGTGTTGGTTACTTGGGGGCATGCAGTTAGCACAGAAAAACTCTATCTACATATAGCATCCAATGTGGGGCCAGAATTTCTGTGGAAAACCTGACAAAAGTTTAAAAAGAGATTCTAGACATACAAGAATTGAGTCAAGCATGACTTCTTGGTATCTGCATTTTCTCTGGTGGGCTCTGTTTGCTGATAGTGAGCAGGGTGCCGCTACTTTAAGAGACAGCTTCCTGGCTCAGTGTTAGTGGCAAAAATGGGTGGTTCTACTACCAAACACTTATATGGTGTTTATGAGCAGCAGGCAGCACTACTCGGTGGTGGCATGGACCCAGAAACTTTCTAGAGTTGGGGCAGTAAACATGACTTTCAGAGCTAGCAGTAAACATGCTTCTGCCGTGAGACTAGACTCTCGGTGAACCAAGGAGGAGGAACCAGCACCAGCATGCCATGATCTAGGTTACACAGAAGGGTTTTTTTTTTTTGTTTTGTTTTGTTTGTTTGTTTGCTCATTTAGACAAAAGAAAAGGTTATAGATATACAGTAAGGACAGATTCAGAATAAAAGAACCTCTAAATGGGTCACAATATGTTTAAAAATTGTGTGTAGGCTTGGGAAAGAGAAGGAAAAGAATATATACAGTCTTAGATTAGAAATAATAGTTTTGCCAGGTGGTGCATGCCTTTAATCCCAGCACTCAGGAGGCAGAGGCAGGCGGATCTCTGTGAGTTTGAGACCACCCTGGTCTACAGAGCTAGTTCCAGGATAGGCTCCAAAGCCACAGAGTAACCCTGTCTCGAAAAAAAACAAAAAAAATATAGTTTTAAAATAATAAAGTCATTAAAAAGGAATAGAGTAATAAAACATATAATAAGTCACATAAATATGGGAAATACACAGAGAGTCTGGAATTTGAATGTTATTGTGTTTTCTTTGAATGTTTGGCTGCTAAGAGACATTGTATTATGGGAACTGATGGATTAAACCAACCTACATATTTTTTTAAATTTACTTATTATGTATACAGTGTTCTGTTTGCATGTATGCCTGCAGGCCAGAAAAGGGCACCAGATCTCATTACAGATGGTTGTGAGCCACCATGTGGTTGGTGGGAATTGAACTCAGGACCTCTGGAAGAGCAGTCAGTGCTCTTAACCTCTGAGCCATCTCTCCAGCCCCCAAACTACATATTTTAAAAAATCTTGATTTCAAAATTTAAGTCAAAAGTTATATTAATTTGGGGGAGAGGTTTGGGGCTTTTGTTTCTACAGAAAATGAAAGGCTATGGATTCATTCCAAGTTAAGAAAAATCAGGTTTGATTTAAGAAGATCCCTTGAAAATCCTGGCTACAAACATAAAAAAATAAACCTAAAAGAACTATAAGACACATGATGCATATTTTACCTGCTCAAACACATTAAAAAATCTTTAATTGACATACAGGCATATTTAGCTAGATAGATGGTCTTCAGACACTTCAAAGACCTACATAACATGGCTCTTTTAATATGTTTAGTAACCTAGGGCTTTTTTTTATGACAATGGGACATATCTGCTACTAGCAGCACCAATCTACTTCAGAGCAGATGACAGGCATCAAAAAAAACTCTGTATGGAGTTTGCTTTCTTTGTGGCTAAAACTATCCATGTGGACAAAGAAATTGGCCTTGCCTCAATTTCTGACAATATACTCTCCAAACTGAATCAGCAGGACATAAGAAAGGTAACTACCAAACTTTGCCAAAACAAGGTAGGACAGTCCTCCAAAATTCTCTGCTTCACAAGAAAGTGTCAAATATGCTAGGTCTGTAGGCAGAGTTGGATGCCCCAACCTTACAGAGGAACTTTGGGTGACTGTCCAGATAGTCTGATGTCCCTGTCATTAGGTAACATTTCATCCTTCTGGGGCCTTTAAAGGAGTTGAAGAATAATAGTTAAACTTATAGTTTTTCTTAGTTATGATAAAAAA